>JAGFNQ010002121.1:162071-218021 GCA_024364735.1 Boesenbergia rotunda
TTTCCCAAAACAATTCCTTGAATAAAGTATGAAATTAGAATTAGAAAATCCGGTTCCTAATTCAATAATGAGACTTGATAAATTAAGTCACATACATACTTTATTAAGGAAATCGTTAGTACATGACATAATTATATGTCATGAATGTGCTTAGAAAAGAAAAGATGAGACCCAAAACCCTTACAAAATATTAAGGCCAACACCTTCCATTAATATGGTTAGAACCGGAGTTTTGTTTCTCGTTTGGGTTGATGGACACATCCATGCCCGGCTTGAACCTCAATATGTTCAAACCATGGAATTAGTTTATGATAAATATAGTTGGAGTCAGAGGTCAATCCTTAGTTTTGGTTGTTGGACACATCCAAGCCTGACTAAACGGTTGAATGAGCTCCAACCATATTAAAACTATTTCTTGATTAATGGGTCAGCCTTAAGCTTGGAGCATCGATTTGTTGTGCCACAGCCAAGGTCGATGTAAAGAGAGGTGCAGTTGGGTGCTATGTATAATGTTGCATACTTGTTAATGAGTTAACAACCCAATGATTTATGCAAACATTCAATTAGTTGATAGCATAAAGTGATAGTTACATATGTGTGATATGTAATCGGTATAATTACCTACCTTCATAGCTAAGAATAACTTGATGGCCACAGCCATGGTTGTTCTTATCTATGGATGGATATCAACCTATTTGGAGATGTTCCTACGATCTCCCGAATTGATAAAAATGGTTATTCAATTCGAAAAATAAATAGGATTTAATTAATGTATGTTGATGCATTCTTTATCATTCTTCTCACATAAGCTCAATTTGTATTTCTAGGATAATCACTCGATCATGTCTTCTCTGAATTTGCGTTGCATTTTGGACACCAATAAACTGACTGGGCCAAACTTCATGGACTGGCTTCGAAACCTGAGGATAGTTCTCAAGGCAGAGAAGCTTGCGTATGTCCTTGAAGATCAACTTTCCAACCGTCCTCCAGAAAATGCAACTCCAGACCAGTTAGTGGCCTATCAGAAACATGTGACCGATTCTGAACTTGCGAGTTGCATCATGCTAGCCACTATGGTACCTGAGCTGCAAAAGCAGCATGAGCATATGGATGCTTATACCATCATCTTCCATCTTCGTGAGTTATTTGACGAGCAGGCGAGATCCGAAAGGTTCGAGGTCTCCAGACTCCTCTTCACCTCTAAAATGCAGGAAGGCACTTCTGTCTCACAGTTTGTGTTGAAGATGTTGGGGTACATTGAGCGACTGGGCACACTCGGTTTTGCAATGGATCATGAATTAAGTATTGACTTAATTTTGCATTGTTTGCCCAAAAGTTATTCATAATTTGTGATGAACTATCGGATGAACAAGCTAGAGACTACCATTCATGAGTTGCTCAACCTGCTGAAGACTGTAGAGTCTTCTGTGAAGCAGGATCAAAAGACGGTACTGTTAGTTGGTTCCTCAAAGAAAGGTTCTAAGAGGAAGGCCAAAGAACAGAATAAGGGAAAGAAGAAAAAGGCCAAAAAGACTGAAAAGACACCAAAAGGCACTTGCCATCACTGTGGCAAGGAGGGTCACTGGCGAAGAAACTACAAGGTTTATCTTGAGTCCTTGAAGAAGAAGGCATCCGATGCCCCATCCTCTTCAGGTATCTTCGTTATTGAATGTCACTCTATTTCCTCAACCACCTGGGTACTTGATACTGGGTGTAGCTCACATATATGTAATGACATACAGGGGCTAAGGAATAGAAGAAGACTCGTCAAGGGAGAAGCGAATTTGCGAGTTGGAAATGGAGCAAAGATTGCTGCTGTTGCCATCGGAACATATTTGCTAAAGCTCCCTACTGGACGTGTCTTAGAATTGGATAATTGTTATTTTGTTCCTTCGTTAATAAAGAACATTGTATCTATTTCATGTTTGAATGAAAATGGTTATCATTTAACTTTTAGTAACAATTGTTGTTACATAACTTTAAATGGTGTTCTTTATGGGACCGGAACTTTGTGCAATGGTATCTACACGTTAGATTTATCCAGTGACATTTTCAATATCGAAGTCAGCAACAAACGTGCTCGAATAGATAATCGAATAGACTCCTACACATGACATTGTCGTCTTGGCCATGTAAGTAAGAAACACATGACCAAATTACACCGATGTGGAATTCTGGAATCATTTGAACCCGGTTCATTTGATACATGCGAATCATGCTTAAAAGGCAAGATGGCCAAATTACCCTTTTCCGGAAAAGGTAATCCAGTGGGAGAATTGCTTGGTCTAATACATACTGATGTATATGGACCAATGTCAACTCTTGCACAAGGAGGCTATAGCTACTTCATTACCTTTATCGATGATCACTCATGATTCGGGTATGTGTTCTTGATGAAACACAAATCTGAAGCTTTTGAGAAATTCAAAGAGTTCAGAATGAAGTAGAAAAACAGCTTGGCAAAAGTATTAAGATATTTCGATCCGATCGTAGACACCTTGTCTTTAGTTAAGTCATTCTTTTTCCCTTTGGATGGCACTCCCTTGTCATCCTTGGACTTCTCCTTCTTGTCATGATCATATGCCTTCCCAGCATATTTCTTTTTGTTGACCTTGGAGGTCTTAGACCGGTATCCCAAACCCGATCTATCATAGTTGGGTTTTAAGCTACCCAACACCATGTCTAAGCCCTTAGATCCAACCGTGAATCTTTCTAGGGTCTTTTCTAATGTATCAAGTCTTGCCCTCAAGACTTGATTTTCCCTTTCTAGAGTTCTAACCTTAGACCCCATATGTCCACCTTGGACATGTTGGTGCAATCTTGTTTAGGTCAGGGTTGACCTAGTTTGACTAGGCTCGGGTGAGCTTAGGTCTGTGGGAGATTGTTGGTGCAATCTTGTTTAGGTCAGGGTTGACCTAGTTTAACTAAGCTCGGGTGAGCTTAGGTCTGGTAAGCTTGGAAAGCTTATGGAATGGTCGTATGTTTCGATGTTTGATAATGATGTTTGAGTGGTCGTGATGTGTGAGTCAAGTGGGTCAAGGTTGACTGGAGGCTTGACTGGCAAAAGACCTAGTGGGACTAGGCACATCTAGTGGGACTAGGTGAAGTCCAGGTAGATCGGGGAGATCGTACGCTGGCATGGCAAAAGACCTAGTGGGACTAGGCACACCTAGTGGGACTAAGTGAAGTCCAGGTAGATCGGGGAGATCGTACGCTGGCATGGCAAAAGACCTAGTGGGACTAGGTGAAGTCCAGGTAGATCGGGGAGATCGTACGCTGGCAAGGGAAAAGACCTAGTGGGACTATATGAAGTCCAGATGGATCGGGGAGATCGCATACTGGCAAGGTGGAAGTCTACCGAGAGACTAAACCTAACTCGAGGGTTAGGCGAATCTGGTTGGGAACCAGGTTAAGTCCGAGCTGGGAGCTAGGCACCAGGTTGGTCAACGGGGTTGACTGGACACTTGGTAGGGGATCCTAGACTTGTGGAAACAAGTTAGGTTGGACTCAATCGATTGGGTAATCGATTGAGTGAATCGATCAGTGGATCGATTAAGGAAGTTTGCGCGAGAGGACAGAGGGTGGCTGAATCGATTGGGTAATCGATTCAGCCTTCCCTTAATCGATTGGGTAATCGATTAAGGTGTCTCTTGATCGATTGGGGTAATCGATCACAGAGTTTGCGCGAGAGAACAGAGAAGCTCTGAATCGATTGGGTAATCGATTCAGGGCACGGGTAATCGATTGACTAATCGATTACCGTTCGAAAACTAGCCGTTGAACGGCTAAATCCTACGTGGTAATCGATTGGGTAATCGATTACCAAACCCTAGGCGTCGGGTATAAGGACTTTCGCGCAGGTTTGAAGCCAAGAACTACTCTTCTTCTCCAACTTCATTGCCATTTCAAGGGAAGCCTTGGAGCTTAGTGCTGCTGCATTTCCAAGGTCCAAGAGGCAATCACAAGCTTGAAGATAGCAAGGAAAGCAAAGTGTGAACTTATTTGTAAATCTTGTAAGATTTTATCTTGTATTTGCTTTGTTCTTGTTGTATCTTTGTAACAAGCTTGTAAGAGGTTTCTCCACCTCAAGAAGGAGACTTTCATAGTGCATGGGAGTGCGAGGAGAGTGGATCCTTGGATTAGTCACCCGACCGGGGTGGATACCAAGTAAATCCTTGTGTTAGCGATTGCTTGAAGTCTTCCGCCGCGACAAATCATCTACAAGCGAATCGAAGCTAATCACCCCCCCCCTCTAGCTCGCCAATCGGTCCCAACAAGTGGTATCAGAGCAAGGTTGCTCTTCATTGGACTCATCGCCAAGAGGGAAAGAGCTAGAGGAAGAAGAAGAAGTTGGAAGAAACCCTAATTTCAAGAAGTCATCATCAAAAGGTTTCAACTTCAAAAATGGAGTTTGGCTATGACACAAGGGTACCTCCACCATTCGACAAGGCAAACTTCAATCTTTGGAAATCAAAGATTGAAAATTTCTTCATGATGGAGATAGAGCAATGGTTTGCTCTAATGGAAGGTTTTGAAGCTCCAACAAGCTCAAAGGGAAAGCTCCTCAAGAAAAGCAAATGGAATGAGGAGCAAATCAAGAGATGCGAGGCCAACTACAAAGTGACCAAGCTTTTGGTCAATCTTTTGCCGAGCAACATCTTGGACAAGATTGGAGAATTCGAAGATGCCAAAGAGCTATGGAGCAAATTGGCAAGGCTTCATGAAGATCCCTCCACTATGCAAAATCAAGACAAATCCGAAGAGGGAAATTCATCGGAAGAAGAAGATTCGGAAGTTGAGAGATGCTCAACATCCGAAGATGAAGCTCAAGAAGTCTCCACTTCAAGGGTTGAAGAGGAGCAAGATGTGCCATTGGCATCGGATCAAAGAAAAGCGTCAACATCATCATCCGAGGTTAATGAGGAGAAAGAAGATGTCTCCACCTCTAGGAATGAGGGGGAACAAAGGCCATTCACTCCGGAAGAGGAAGAAACTTCTACCTCCGGATCAAGTGAAGAGTCATGCAACACCCCTACAAGCAAAGGTATAAATATTTCAATTTACAAAAATAAAAATCATATCATTTGCTTTGAGTGTAGGGAAAGAGGGCACTACAAGAGTAAGTGTCCAAAATTGGTCAAGAAGAAGGTGCAAGTGGCACCCAAGACCAAGGAGAAGCCAAAGGAGGTCGCTCCTATGGCAAAGAAGGATAAGAAGCACATTGTGTGCTTCTCATGCAAGAAAAAGGGACATTATCAAAATCAATGTCCAAAGGGGAAGAAACCGACCAAGCCAAAAGGGAGAAGCTCAAATCAAGGGGGAGCCTCCAACATTAAGCCAAAGGTACCATTAGGTAATGGAAATTATTTAAATCATGATAATATGCATGCTAGGGAAAACTTCTATCATTTTAATGCTATTTATCATGAAAATAGGAGGCATGAGAAACCTAAGGAAAACTATAGAGCTTTCCATGCTAGGACTACCACATCTAAGGATAGGGAAAATATTAGATCATTTCAAGGTAGACCTACCCACACTAAGGCCAAAAAGAAAAATTACCAAGGCTATATTAGAAAACCAAGCCTTGATGAAGTAATGATGGAAAATCAAGTTTTGAGGTCAAAACTTGATAAATTAGAAAAATCCCTCAAAAGAATAGAAAATCTATTTAAGGGATCTAAGGATCAAAACCTAGATTTAGGAAATCAAGGACCCTCTAGGAGCAAGAAAGGTTTGTGGTGGAGTGTAGATGTGATAACTATCATTTTGTTGATTATTTTAGGCTCTAAAATCTATGTTTGATCCACATTTTATATGTTTAAGTTCGCATTTATATTAGGTTTCATGAATTACCTCTATTTTGGCTTTTAATTCAAATCTTTCTATAATTGAGATATTTTGGCACTTAAATTTGTATATCATTTTATAGGCCTTAATTGACCATGGACCTAGATCAGATTGGGTCAAACTTGAGTCAGAATTGGATCCAGATCAAGAGAATCAAGCATCGGATTAATATGAGCCGTCCATTTAAGAGAACGGCTAGATCTGAGTCATTCATCAACTTTTGATCAATCTGAGTTCAGGATAGGGCTAATCAAGTCAATGGATCAAGATCTGAGAATATGAGCTTAATCAGAGATCATTCAACCGTTGGATCAAGCTCGAGAGGATCTAGACCACTCATTTGAAGATCAAAGCAATCTGAACCATCCGATGTAAATCTGAAAGATCCGAGCTACTGATGGATAGATCCTGATCCTTGATCAAGATCTACGGAGTTTGGTTCAGATCAGAACAGATCCGACCGTTGGATGAGTCTGCAACAATCTCAGCCGTCCAAATTAAATGGCATAAGTTTAAATGCAGAATTCCCTCTTCAGATCTGGGTCGTCGTCACGTCTTCGCAACAGCCGCTGTTCTTCCGAGTTCTTCGCATTTTCTTCATCAAATTTCTTGTAGTTTTCTTCTGAGGCGTGCGCGACCACATCGGATTCAGTTCTCAGCAGGATTTCAGATCATCCAGGTATAATTTCCGGTTAAGTTTGCTAATCAATTGTGTTTCAGGAAGTTTTGGAGAGGGTTTCGCCGGAGTTGGTTTTCACTGATCAAATCACTGTCGATCGCTGGATCTCTGTCATCCGGAGCTGTCGAAGCAACAGAGAGGGGTTCTCGAAGCTGCCCCGATAGTTTCTGAGGTCATTCGTCATCCAGTCAGTCGATGAGGAGGAGATCGCAAGGTGAATCTAGTCCCTGAACGTCACTGTGATCGGACAGTCACACCTCTGATCGGTCCCCAGACCGATCAGAGGAAGTCCTGATCGGTCCAGCGACCGATCAGGGAGATCCAAATGCACCAATCCATTGCAACTTGATCCGGGAGATATATTCCTCATTGGTCTTTGAGCTAGGGGGTTCATAGCTCATCTTTTGTGTGACGGCAAAGAGAAGTTTTGTCGAGAAACTGATTTGATGTTTAATTAGGATTATTTTTGATTTTAAACGTGTATTTCTTTAAATTGTGCTAGTTGATACCATTACACATCAAGCCATGTGCTTAAGCTAAGATTTGTTCTAATTTTCTTTAATCTGTAATTTCTTTCATGCAATTAGTTCTCTGTAATTTATTACCTGCAATTAGCTCTTTAAGTTCAATTCTATAGTTCGAATTTAATTGCTCAAGTGTTAATTAGGTTAAGTTTAGTTCTTGCAATTTCCTTATTCCTACCATGCTTTAGTCAAGTTAAATTCATTTCATATTGTCATTTCATCACTTATCGCAAAACCCCCATTTTATCTAGAAAACCCAAACATCAAACGACAAATAAACCTGCAAGCTCGAGTTAAACATTCATTCAACTAGTCCTTGGAAAAATACGACCTGAGGCCCCTCTACTACATTTTTATCTTTGTTAGCCACAGGGTTTTCAGCTTTATAAATTTCTAAATTTAAGACCCACATTTTGTGACACCTACTCTGGGACACATCAAATTTTTGGCGTCGTTGACGGGGAACAACTAGTTGAGTTTGTTTAGCTTGAGCTTGTATTTAATATTTATATTCTTTCATTCTATTTTTTTGATTGCTTTATCTTTTGTTTACGGTTGCTGCCATTTTATTTGTTTTGTGACAGGACTGTAGGTTCAAAATGTTTTCAAATGAACAGTTAGAGATCAAAAGTTCATTGTTGGAGTTAAAATGTTTGTTTAAGCTGATGGAGTGTCAACAAAGGACAAACGCTTATTCATCTACTTACCAGCAACCGTGTCAACAATTTCAGCAGCAAAACCAATATTTTCAGCAGTCCCACTCAAATTTTCAACAACCAAATTATCAATTTCAGCAAGGGCAGCCTCAATTTCAGTCTTTTCAACAATTTTAGCAACCCTATTCAGATTTCCAGCAAAGCCAACATTTCAATCAACCACCACATCAATTTCAACCACAATTCCAAAATTTTCAGTAAGGTTGCAATCCAAATCTCCAGCAAAATTTTCAACCATTTCAGTAGCTACAACAGCAATTCCAGCAGAATTTCCAAAATTTCCAACAACCATTCCATTATGATTAGCAAGGATGACAACCTTCACAGCAAGTTTATCAGCCACCATTCCAGAGTTCACAGCAAGATTTTCCATCTTCATAGCCCTAGAATTTTCAACCTTTTAACCAACATTTTCTGCAAGCGGATCATCAATTTCAGAGTCACAATCTTCAGCAACCTCCACCAAGTTATCAAACTACTTTTCAACAACCTCAACAGCCCAATTATTCATTTAATCAGCCCCAACTATTTGATTTTCAGAATTCACAACCTACTCATGATTTTCAGCAACCTTATGCTACATTTCAAGACCAACAGGAGTTCCACACCAATCAAGGAGGCTTTGAGGATTCCAGTGAGAGTGAGGCTCAGCAACAAAGGATAGAGGAGATGTTACAACAACTAATACAACAGAAGAGTCTACAACAACAAGAGTATGATTCTACTCTCAAAAACTGTGAAAGACGCCTTGAGCAAATGGTTAGAGGAATGGAACAAATGCAAGCTCAAGGATCAATCCAATCACCTTCTCAAGCTACTCTTGATTTTAAGGGGTATGATTATGCACCAACTTTGAGGAATGAAGAGGTTGTTTCCAGTTTAAACACTCCAAATGCTGAATTTCTTGAAAATTTTCCAGCATTCCATTTCCCCACTCAAAACAGCCCCGAAGTTGAGTTTACATCCGTTAGTAGTGACCCTAGTGCAAGTCTAAGACCTTCTTCAATTGATCTTGCAATTTTGGCGGAAGAGGAAGAAGAATTCAGCAAAATTAGGGCACTTACACAGCATGCATTCCTCCTGAAATTCCTGTTCAGAGTTCAATTTCAGAATTTTCAGCTCAAGAGGAGGAGCCAAAAGTTTCTTTACCCTTCCCTCAGCACCCCAGAGAGGATCCTCCTAGCATTAGCATGGGTATTCTAGATGAGACTGTTGAGACAGAGTTAGTTGCTGAAGATGTTTCACTGGACATAGTGGGAGGAGATTTTAGCTCAGATAAGGTTGAAGATGCAGTTGAGACAGAGGCATTGGAAGAGATGGATGGAAAAACTTGTGGCTGCCTTGGACTTGATTCTGAAGCACTACAGGACCCTTCTCATCTTTTATTTTGTGATGATATAGTTTTTGTTGGTCCTAATTGTTCTAATATGGTTGTTGCAGATATGATTGATGAAGCATGCACTGGAGAGAAATCTGTTGGTGCCCCGGTTGGTTTTGATGTGATCAACCAAGTTAGGTTAGGTCCTGTTGGTTTTAATCCCTCTGCTAAGTATTGCAGGAACTTAGGTACGGAGGAAGTCGAGCGTAAGACGCAGCGGACAAGAAGGATTGCGCGGGGGAGTGAGCCGACGGGCTCGGTGCAATCTGAGGGACGCGGAAGTTGCGGAAGAGTACGCCAGTGGACCAAGAAGGACGTGCGCGACGTCCGAGGGACGAGAAGCCTGGCGGAAGCACGTTCGAGGGGCAAAAAGCCAGAGTCGGGTTCGGGTGAACCTAACTCCGGTTGGCCGGAAATCACCCAATCGACGGTTTGACGAAAAGTCAACTAAGTTGACTTTTATCAAGTCAACATTTGACTTGCAATTAAAATAATAAAGTTTTAATTATATTAAAACTTTATTTTAAGTTTTCATTTTAATTAAAAGTTTTTAATTAAATTCTTTTTAATTAACGTTGTTTAAAACTTTAATTAAAGTTTTAATTTAATTAAAGTTTTAATTTAATTAAAGTTTTTAAGTAAACTTTTTTTTAATTTTGTTTTATTTCTTAAATGAACTTTCTTTTAATTAAAGTTTTTTTTGTGCTTCTTACAAGTGGAGGCCGAAGCAAATTCAGATGGTCAAAAGTTAATCGGATTAAAGATGTGCATGAGCTGAATATTTCTGTACGCACGCCGAAGCAAATTCAGATGGTCAAAATTTAATCGGATGCAAGATTTGCATGAGCTGAATATTTCTGTACGCACGCCGGAAGCTTCGGTCAATACGATTCAAGATTTAATCAATTAAAGGATAATAATTTATCCTTTAAAATCAATGGTTGAGATAAAATCTCATCTACAATCAACAGCTAAGATTAATCTTAGATCTACGATCAAGATGAAACTCAATCTTGTATCAACGGTCAAGATCATACCACTCAACCTATAAATAGGCTTAGAGATTTAGAGATTGATTCAATTCTATTGTAATTTTCTCTAAAGTCTAGTGTGTTTCAGTTATAAGGCTTCTTCGCCACAAGGAGAGTTTTTTGCTTTAACCGTCTTGGAAGCAACGACCAAGTTGCAACCAAGTTTTTTTTAATAGACGAGTTCCTCCAATTCTTTTATTTATTAGCCAGCCGTCTATTCACCCCTTCTAGCCAGACCAACCCGATCCAATAAGTGGTATCAGAGCCAGGCCGCCGCAGAAGGACTAACCGCCAACTGCAGCAAATTTTAAGATGGTTGGACCAATATACCCGCCTAAATTTGAGGGGGAGTTCGCGGCATGGAAACGGAAGATGCAGGTTTTTTTTACTACAGATTATGAATTATTAATTATTATGAAAAATGGCTATGCAGCTCCCAAAGACAATGAAGAAAAGATCAAGGATCCTGATTCTTGGAACAAGAAGGAACAAGTTGATGCTGTAGCAAACGGAAAGGCAGAATTTCATTTGTTGACCGTCCTCCCAGAGCAAGATGTGAACCGGATCGGTAAGTACGAATCGGCGAAGGAACTTTGGGAAAAGTTCCTGGAACTGCACGAAGGAACCTCGGAAGCAAAACTTGCGCGACGAGATGTTCTTCGAAGCCGACTGACCAATCTACGGATGGAAGACGGAGAATCTGTTGCGAGATTACATGCAAAGGTAAAAGAACTAATCACAAGCCTCGAAAATCTCGGAGAAAAGGTAACTAACCGCGATGCTCAAAGGTACGCTCTAAACGCGTTTCCGAGAACCCCGGAATGGACCTCGGTAATTGATGCATATTATATTTCAAAAAATCTAGAAATAAGTACTTTAGAAGAGTTGTTTTCTACTTTGGAACTTCACGAATCACGCTTTGTAGAAAAGAACAGGAAAGCTGACAATATTGCGCTAAAAACAAGGAAGATCCAACTCGACGAAGAATCTTCAGCGGATGATGAAGAAATAGCACTAGCGATAAGAAAATTATGTAAATACATTAATACTAACCGCTCAAAAAAGGTGCAGAGAAAAAAAAACGAACGGTCCGATGCTACAACTGCAATGAGGAGAGACACCTTAAAGATCAGTGCCCTAAACTCAAGAACCAGCCAAAGAAGAAAAAGGCACTAAAAGCCACCTGGGACGAGACCTCGTCAGATGAATCGGAAGCCGAAGAGTTTGTCGGACTTGCATTGATGGCAAGCCACCAAGACTAAAATGAAGAAAGCACCTCGGGAGAAAGCAGCAATGAAGAGGAAGATCCTAACTTCGAAACCGACCCGGTAAGTGAGGTATGTCTACTTCCACCTGCTCGAATCTACTTGGTAATAAAATCCATGCTTAAGTCAATGAATAAATTGGAGATAGAAAACTCTGAGTTAAAAGAAAATTTTGGCACTGTATGCTCATCTGTTCTATCCGACCAACTGAAAATAGAAAATGAAAATTTGAAGAATTTAGCGGAGAAATTAGAAAATGATATTGCATGTTTAAGAATTAAAAAGAATTTTTATCCTGAAAATCTGAATTGGTATGTTAAAAATCATAGGGGCCAGCTTAGAAAAATTCCTAGAAATTATATTCCTCCAAAGTTTTTGATTAACCCCGTAGATGAAAATTTATTTTGGGTCCCAAAATCAATATTGAATTAATTTTCTGGTATTTATGAAAAACAAAACTGACTAATATTTTGTTTCTTTATGTCCTTTATCATTTGTTAAATGTTTTTTTAAATTATTTCGATCGGAGTTTACTAGAGAAAATTAATTTTATATTTTTGAGTACTTAGCATACTTATCATGAATTTATTAGGACTTTTGTTAAATAATTTTCATATTTGTATGAATTTAATAATAATAAAAAAAAATTAAGTGAAATTTATATTTTCCCTTCCCTATTTTTGTCCCATTTTTGCTGTGATCAAAGGGGGAGAGTAGTTTATGTTCAGGGGGAGGTCATGTATATGGTTGCATAAATTTTTTATGTTTAATTATGTTACAAAATTTTTATTGTTTGTTGTTTATCCCTAACTAAACTTGGGTTGATGCACATCAAAAAGGGGGAGATTGTTGGTGCCCCGGTTGGTTTTGATGTGATCAACCAAGTTCGGTTAGGTCCTGTTGGTTTTAATCCCTCTGCTAAGTATTGCAGGAACGTAGGTACGGAGGAAGTTGAGCGTAAGACGCAGCGGACGAGAAGGATTGCGCGGGGGAGTGAGCCGACGGGCTCGGTGCAATCTGAGGGACGCGGAAGTTGCGGAAGAGTACGCCTGTTGACCAAGAAGGACGTGCGCGACGTCCGAGGGACGAGAAGCCTGGCGGAAGCACGTTCGAGGGGCAAAAGGCCAGAGTCGGGTTCGGGTGAACCTAACTCCGGTTGGCCGGAAATCACCCAATCGACGGTTTGACGAAAAATCAACTAAGTTGACTTTTATCAAGTCAACATTTGACTTGCAATTAAAATAATAAAATTTTAATTAAATTAAAACTTTATTTTAAGTTTTCATTTTAATTAAAAGTTTTTAATTAAATTCTTTTTAATTAACGTTGTTTAAAACTTTAATTAAAGTTTTAATTTAATTAAAGTTTTTAAGTAAACGTTTTTTTAATTTTGTTTTATTTCTTAAATGAACTTTCTTTTAATTAATGTTTTTTTTGTGCTTCTTACAAGTGGAGGCCGAAGCAAATTCAGATGGTCAAAAGTTAATCGGATTAAAGATGTGCATGAGCTGAATATTTCTGTACGCACGCCGAAGCAAATTCAGATAGTCAAAATTTAATCGGATGCAAGATTTGCATGAGCTGAATATTTCTGTACGCACGCCGGAAGCTTCGATCAATACGATTCAAGATTTAATCAATTAAAGGATAATAATTTATCCTTTAAAATCAATGGTTGAGATAAAATCTCATCTACGATCAACAGCTAAGATTAATCTTAGATCTACGATCAAGATGAAACTCAATCTTGTATCAACGGTCAAGATCGTATCACTCAACCTATAAATAGGCTTAGAGATTTAGAGATTGATTCAATTTTATTGTAATTCTCTCTAAAGTCTAGTGTGCTTCAGTTGTAAGGCTTCTTCGCCACAAGGAGAGTTTTTTGCTTTAACCGTCTTGGAAGCAACGACCAAGTTGCAACCAAGTTTTTTTTAATAGACGAGTTCCTCCAATTCTTTTATTTATTAGCCAGCCGTCTATTCACCCCCTCTAGCCGGACCAACCCGATCCAATAAAATCTATAGGTGTAGGGGATTGCACAGATCCCCAGGGACCACCACCATTGACTGATATATTAGAAGACTCAGAGGATAAGTTTGAAAGTGTAGGGACTTGCATGGTGGAAGCAAAAACCCAAGAATCACTTGTTTCAGTTGGATGTCCACCAGAACCTGAACTTGAAGTGGAGCATGTACTTGACCAGGAGGAGACCACAATTACATCTACTCTTGTAGAACCTCCAAGTATTCTTCAGCATGATCAGGTAAGTATTCCTCCTATTTCTTTGGAAAACTCCATAGAGGTACCTCAAACTGATTTTATTGTCTGTGATGAATTTCTTAATTCATCCTTTGTAGAATTTGATTGTGAAAAATCCATAGAGGAACCTAATGTTAAATTTGTTGAATGTGAAGCATGTCTTGATACATCCCTTGTACATACTGATTGTGAAAATTCCAAAGAGGCAACTAAAATTGATTTTGTTGAATGTGGTGAATTACTTGATACATCTTTTGCAGATATTAATTGTGAAAATTCCATTGAGGTACATAAAATTGATTTTATTGGTTGTAATGCATTACTTGATACATCCTTTGTGGAAAATAATTGTGAAAATTTCATAGAGGTACCCGAGGTTGACTTCATTGGTTGCGATACATTTCTTGATACATCCTATGCAGATATTGACGGTGAAAAACTGATAGAGGTACCCAAAATGGATTTCATTGGTTGTGATGAGTTTCTTGATGCATCTTTTGTAGAAAAGAATTGTGATAAATTCATTAAGGTACCGAAAATTGATTTTATAGGATGTGACGCATATCTTGATTCATTTTATGTAGAGGTTATTCATATTTCATTCCTTTCTTACCCTGCATGCGTGCGGGAGGTAGTTTCTTTATATGGTTTTGCAGGATCCAGTAGGCTTCTAGAATGGGTACTGAAACTTAATAGCCTACAACCTCCCGGAAAGACTTCTAATGAGCATGCAGTGGGAGGAGTCGAGTTCACTTTGACTTTTTATTATCTACCCCAAGAATGGATTCTGAACCTAAATCGTCTCCGACCACCGGAAAATGCTTGTGCAAAATTAATAAGGGAGAAATCTGCACACTACGAGGTTGATCACATGAGGATAGTTCTCCCAAGATGGATGCTACGTGCTCTCTACCCTACTTGAAGGGGAGTTATTTTCTTCTTACCTTCCTATTTCATTGTAAATATCACTTTCATGTTTCAAGTAGTAATTTTCTTTTCAATTGAGTTCTTGTTAATAAATGTTTGAGTAGAGTAGAATGCATAAAAGTCATTGTAGATATCATATTAGTCCTTTGGCATTTTATTTCTTGCGTGACTAGGAATAAATGTATTCATCTAGATTTTCTTATATAATTTTAGAGTCTCTTGAAAGCAAATTAAATTTGGTTGTCAAAACTTAGGATTTGAGTCATTGGATGAAAATTCTTGGATGCTTGAGTACTACTTAGTATTGGATTTTAGATTGATGACTTGAGATGAATTTTTTTTCACCTAGTGAGGAATTGGCCAAATTCTTGTGATACACACATGTGATTGTACTCTAGAACTTGCTTAGGTTCTTTCAAAGCTATATTTCTATGATTGGATCACATTTATAGGGGTGGATCACTTTGTTTGCAACCTCATATCATTTCTTGCAAAATTTCCTTATTGATATATTCTCATCCTATATTTCCTTTCCCTCTTTTTCATGTTCATCATAATATTTTGCATGGACTTGGATGCCTTAATGTTTCTTAATGTTAGTTTGCCCGAGACGGACAAAAGTTTAAGTGTGGGGGAGGGTGCAAGCATACTATCGAATTTTGAAGACAATTGAAATTTTTGGCAACCAACAAGCAAAAATGTACCAAGTGGGTTACAAGAGCTAAAATTGTACAACTGGAGCATTTAGTTCCCTACTATCATGAAAAGCTCCAAGTGGTGAAGTTATGAAATCGAATTGTAGATGAGGAAGAAGAAAATTAAAGCATTGGCTGCAAAAACAGAAGTGTGAGCTGCAAACAAAAATAGAAAAAAACAAAACAAGAAGCAGCTGAAAAAAAAATCATAGAAAACAAAAAAAACAGGGAAATAAACATGAAGGTTCAAAAGATGGTTAGATTTTTGATGTGAAGTTATGAACAATAAGTTAGTTGGATTTTGGATGTAGTTATTGGTTGGAAGAAGACAAATTCAAAAGACAGCTTCGGGAATTCTGCAGAAATCAGCTTCTGTTGGAGGCCTGATCGGTCCCCAGACCGATCAGAGGAAGTCCAGATCGGTCCCCAAACCGATCAGAGGCAATACAGTATGATCAGGAGTTGTCCAGAACGGTCCCCAGACTGATCAGACAATGTCTGATCGGTCCAGAGACCGATCAGAAAAGTTGGCACACTGAATTTTCGCAGTTCTTCAATTCCTACTCCACCACAACCATGATACATGCAAGATAAGTCAAAAGAAATGGGCAAAGTGCATTGGGATACATTTTTGAGTGTCCAAGTCTTCCACTTTCCCTAATTTTTTCATATTTTCTTATCATGCTATATTTCTTCTCCATATTTCCCTATCATATCATTTTCTTTATTTTTCCATATTTTTATCACCATGTCATATCTCTTTACTTTCTTTATCATAAGTCATAAGTATCAAAGTTCATCAATTTTCTATTTCATTTCTATCATTTCATATATCTTCTTTAACATGTTCTAATAAGCTTTTGTAGATGTGGATCCAAATCAAGAATAATGGTGGAGAGTAGATAATAAGCAAGCTTATGGTAGTACAAGAACCATGATTGTGTTTGAGTGAGCTCCATTTTCATTTAAATATAGAACTTAGGAAGAGAGCCACTTTAGAACTTCCCTTGCAAGGTTTTTTGTGAAATTCATCTCAATGAGTCATAATAGATGAAGTATACTAAGTTGTTGATTTAAGGACAAGTCTCTAGTTCATTGAGCTTAGATTTTTGAGAATTGGCAACACTAGGTAATTTCTTTTCAATTGCTTCTAACTATGATTGAGAATAATCTAGGGGGATACATCCTTAGTTTACTAGTTGGCTTGTGCGAGACGCCCAAGAGTATGTGTGGGGGAGTTGATAACTATCATTTTGTTGATTATTTTAGACTCTAAAATCCATGTTTGATCCACATTTTATATGTTTAAGTTCGCATTTATATTAGGTTTCATGAATTACCTCTATTTTGGCTTTTAATTCAAATCTTTCTATAATTGAGATGTTTTGGCACTTAAATTTGTATATCATTTTGTAGGCCTTAATTGACCATGGACCTAGATCAGATTGGGTCAGACTTGAGTCAGAATTGGATCCGGATCAAGAGGATCAAGCATCGGATTAATATGAGTCATCCATTCAAGAGAACGGCTAGATCTGAGTCATTCATCAACTTTTGATCAATCCAAGTTCAGGATAGGGCTAATCAAGTCAATGGATCAAGATCTGAGAATATGGGCTTAATCAGAGATCATTCAACCGTTGGATCAAGCTCGAGAGGATCTAGACCACTCATTTGAAGATCAAAGAAATCTGAACCATCCGATGTAAATCTGGAAGATCCGATCTACTGATGGACAGATCTTGACCATTGATCAAGATCTGCGGAGTTTGGTTCAGATCGGAACAGATCCGACCGTTGGATGAGTCTGCAACAATCTCAGCCGTCCAAATTAAATAGCATAAGTTTAAATGTAGAATTCCCTCTTCAGATCTGGGTCGTCGTCGCGTCTTCGCAACAGCCTCTGTTCTTCCAAGTTCTTCGCCATTTCTTCATCAAATTTCTTGTAGTTTTCTTCTGAGGCGTGCGCGACCACATCGGATTCAGTTCTCAGCAGGATTTCAGATCATCCAGGTATAATTTCCGGTTAAGTTTGCTAATCGATTGTGTTTCAGGAAGTTTCGGAGAGGGTTTCGTCGGAGTTGGTTTTCACTGATCAAATCACTGTCGATCGCTGGATCTCTATCGTCCGGAGCTGTCGAAGCAACAAAGAGGGGTTCTCGAAGCTACCCCGATAGTTTCTGAGGTCATTCGTCATCCAGTCAGTCGATGAGGAGGAGATCGCAAGGTGAATCTAGTCCCTGAACGTCACTGTGATCGGACAGTCACACCTCTGATCGGTCCCCAGACCAATCAGAGGAAGTCCTGAGGAAGTCCTGATCGGTCCCCAAACCGATCAGAGGAAGTCCAGATCGGTCCAGCGACCGATCAGGGAGATCCAAATGCACCAATCCATTGCAGCTTGATCCGGGAGATATATTCCTCATTGGTATTTGAGCTAGGGGGTTCATAGCTCATCTTTTGTGTGACGGCAAAGGGAAGTTTTGTCGAGAAACTGATTTGATGTTTAATTAGGATTATTTTTGGTTTTAAACGTGTATTTCTTTAAATTGTGCTAGTTGATACCATTACACTTCAAGCCATGTGCTTAAGCTAAGATTTGTTCTAATTTTCTTTAATCTGTAACTTCTTTCATGCAATTAGTTCTCTGTAATTTATTACCTGCAATTAGCTCTTTAAGTTCAATTCTATAGTTCGAATTTAATTGCTCAAGTGTTAATTAGGTTAAGTTTAGTTCTTGCAATTTCCTTATTCCTACCATGCTTTAGTCAAGTTAAATTCATTTCATATTGTCATTTCATCTCTTATCGCAAAACCCCTATTTTATCTAGAAAAACATCAAACGACAAATAAACCTGCAAACTCGAGTTAAACATTCATTCAACTAGTCCTTGAAAAAATACGACCTGAGGCCCCTCTACTACATTTTTATCTTTGTTAGCCACAGGGTTTTCAGCTTTATAAATTTCTAAATTTGAGACTCACATTTTGTGACACCTACTCTGGGACACATCAAGATGTCGTCCCCAAATTTGTCCTTCATGTTCTTCTCCTCTAGCGTATGCTCCCTCGGCGGCTAGTTCGATCAAGATCGGTCCTTCGCTCTGATACCAATTGATAGATCGAATGTCTCCGCTAGAGGGGGTGAATAGCGTTTCTCGAACCCCTTTCTTCCTACACGGTTACTTTGCACAGCGGAAATAATAATAAACAAAATAAACAACACTGACCAATGCTAACACGGAAGATTTACTTGGTATCCACCCTGGGCGGGTGACTAATCCAAGAATCCGTCGGTGGATCAAACCCCGGATAACCTCCGACTAGTCCTCGTCATTCCTTGTGAGTGGAGAAACCTAGCCACAAACTCAAACAAAGCACTGAGCACAAAGACTACTATCTTGCCTTTAATCAAGACAAGATTCGTCAAGAATCTCAGCTACCACGAAGTCCTCTTTAAATAGGACTCTGGCTGAAACCCTCGCCACCAGTCGACTGCTACCAGGGCATTTGACTGGTGCCACTGAAATTCAACCGCTGCACCCTAACATTCAAATTCTCAGCCAACTCACCAGCCAGTCGACTGTCCCCAGGCCAGTCGACTGGCCTACTCACCCACCTAAGGTTACCATTCCTGAGTACATTCCGCTCCACACTCAAACCCTAAGATTTCCCTAGTACAATCACACAACACTCGTACCCTCACGATTCGACTGACTCCTCATCCGCAGCTTCGACTATTGTCTTCACGCCCTCTTCATCTTCGGCTCCCCTCCCTCGGATGCACGGAAGCCTCCAGCTTGCCTCCATGTCATCCTTCACGCATGCCTCGAAGTCCGCGCTCATCAGCTCATCGTCCCTGCTCTCCAAGGTCCCTCGGGTGCACACAAGCCTCCAGCTTGCCTCCATGCCACCCTTCACGTACCGAGGCCGTCCAGTCAAGTCAATATGTGTACCTGTACAACCTGCACACTCAACATACACATATAAGAACACAAGGGTAAACCTAACTTAAACCCTTTGCCCAAACATCAAAACACTTGGTCGCTCCGGACCACAGATTGCCTCAACAATATGTATGAACACAATCATAAAGCAAAGTAATATGAGATGTTTTCAAGGTAAGTCTTATTTTGCCCAATTCATTATGAATTTCTACTATGGGCTACAAACTCCCCCTCAATGTCTCAAGTCAACCAAATTCCAAAAATTTGAAATCCTAATCCCATGGTTGATTTATCCCAAATCCTTTAACCCTTGAGGATTGACTTTGGTACCCAATAGTAATGTTTCCTAATTGGATTAACCAAGTACTCCTTGGGGATCCATTTCTTACTTAGGGTCTTGGTCTTTGCTTATCCCCTAGCAATTAAGCAATGATAGGTTTTTCCATTGCTAGACTTCCCAAAACCTAATCTCTCTTTCTTAAAGCTTTCTCTTTGGCTCCCAATGATCATATCTAATGTCTTTGAGCCAACTTTAAACTTCCTAAGTGCTTCAGTAAGACTATCTACCTTTTCCCTTAAATCTTTATTTCCTTCTTCTAAACATGAGTCATTTGAAATAGAAGAAGAGGCATGCTCATTATCCTTAATTTCCATGGATGCTAATTTCTCCTTTAACATACAATTCTCCTTTTTTAAGCACTTAATTTTCTTTTTAGCATCAACCAAATCATCACTAGTACTAGAGATTATTTTCACAAGTGTAGAAGTGGGTAAGTTGTATACCTCACTTACCGAGAAGTTCGATTCCGAAGTGGAGCCTCCCCCTTCACTTGAGCTCCCTTCATCTTCACTTGAGCTCTTCTCCTCTTCAAATTCGGACGTCGTGGAAACAATGTCATCAATTCCCATTAGTGCAAAATGGGATACATGATGTACCTCCTCCTCCGATAAGGAAGAATCATCCCATGTAGCCTTCAAGTTTTGCACCTTCTTCTCCTTCTCTTTTGATTTCTTCTTTTCTTCTTTCTTCTTTCCTTCCTTCTTTTTCAAGAGAGGACACTCATCTCTCATGTGTCCTTCTCCTTGGCAATTGTAGCAAATAATCTTTCTTGATTTATTTTTGCTCCTTGATTCTTTCCTACCATGAGACTTGTTAGTAGAAAATTGTTTAAATGATTTTCTTATCTTTCTTACCATGTAGGCTTCTGCATCACTACCCATGGAAGCACTAGATTCCTCCGAATCGAATGATAAGACCTTCTTCTTCTTGCCTTTTCCCTTGTTTGCCACAAGGGCTATACTCTTTGGCTTGTAGTATGACTCTTCGATTGTTCCTCCAACTCGAGTCTCATGAAGCTCCATGGTTGAGAAAAATTCTTCTAGAGATGTTTTCTCTAGATCCTTGGAAATGTAGTATAAGTCCACCATTGAGCTCCAAGTTGATGTTCTTGGGAAGGCATTGATGGCTTTCATCAAAATGTCTCGGTTGGATAATTGTTCTCCTACACTTGTTAGCCCATTAAGAATTTCCTTAAATCTAGCATGTAAACTTGTTACCTTCTCCCTTTTATCAAGCTTGATATTGTTAAGTTGGGACCGAAGAAGGTCTTTTTTTGCCATTTTCGCCTCCGAGGTGCTTTCATGAAGTTCCACTAGCTTTTCCCATAAATCCTTGGTGCTTGAGTAGTTTCCAATCCTTGTCACTTCTTGTTGAGGAAGAACACTAAGTAGATGATGCAAGACTTTTGAATTTGCTAAGTAATCATCTTTTTGCTTCTTGCTCCACCTTACCTTCTCAAGAAGCTTGTTTTCTTGATCCCTAGGCACATCAAAACCGTTTTCCATGATTAGCATAATATCGAAGTCGGTATTGAAAAATACCTCCATTCTCTTCTTCCACCATGAAAACTCTCTCTCGAATTTTGGCGGTTGAATGTGCGAGCCGGCCATTTCAATGATTTGCTCTTCTCGGCGGTTAGTCCGTTGAAGGCGTCCTTGCACTCTGATACCACTTGTTAGGATCGATGGCTCGGCTAAAGGGGGTGAATAGCTTTTTCGGTTTTTCTCTACAAGATGGTTAGCACAATATAAAATATAATGGAAAACAAAAGATTCAATGCTAACAAAAAGGTTTTACTTGGTATCCACCCCGAAGGATGACTAATCCAAGGATCCGCACGAGTACACCACCTCCACTATGAATGGTCTCCTTCAAGGTGGAGAAAACCTTTACAAAGTTGTCTTCTTCCTCTTTACAAGATCAAGATGAAAGCTAGAGGAAGAGTAGATCGATTGGGGCACTAGCAGCACTTTTGTACAAGAGAGAACCGTATCTACCTCGTGCCCAAAAGTCCTCTTTAAATAAGAGTAAAGAACAGCTTTACAAGCTGTCTAACCCCGCACCAGTCGACTGGTTTTGGGGGGTGACCAGTCGACTACTCCTGGAGCAGTCGACTGGTCCGGAGTGAAAAACATTCTGTGAGTTTTGGCAGTCGACTGCCATCTGGCCAATCGACTGCCCGCCCTCTACATTCACTCATTCTCACTTCGAACACTCTCCTTCACGTGTGCCTTTAGGTATACTCCCTTGGCTTGCCCCTTGAAGTCTTCTTCCTCCGGCTATCGTCCCTCAGATGCGCACACAAACCTTCCCTTAACTTGCCTCCATGCCACCCTTCACGTGTGCCCTTGAAGTCCACTTCCCGGCTTGCCCTTGGAGTTCTCCTCCCTCGGCTCTCGTCCCTCGGATATGTTCTCCATGTGTGATTCTCCAAGTCCTGCAAACTCAATCACACATATCAAATACAACACAACATCCTAACATCAAACATATTGGCACACACACATCAAAATCATGATCTTCCCGATCATTCTTGGGCCGATTGCCTCAACAACCTGCCCCGCGGTGTCATTGATCCGACCTCTACCAAGAGCTCACGAAGAAGGATGCGGTAAGGATGCGGCACTCGCTGCTCGGGGAAAAAGGATCGCCGGTCCGCAACATCGCCTTTGCGCACTCGTGCGAGAAGAAAATCACAAGGAAGAGGGTTGCGCTGCGTCGGCTAGGGCTTCGCAGGAGGGCGGCGGCTGGTTGGCGGCTCACGTGAGGGCGCCGACGCTCGTGCGCACTGGAGACCACAAAGGAGAAGAATACAAGAACGAAAGAGAAGGAGGAGAAGAAGAAGGAGAGCGCGTGACGAGGGAATCGGCGACGGCGTCCCTCGCTGCGGCGTCGGGGCAGAGGAGATCGGGGAAGAACTAAAACGGGAATAGGGTTTATAACATAATTTTTACTTTTTGCAAAAAGACCCTACAATTTTGAAAAATTTGCAACTAGGCCCCTGCCATTTCAACCCCTTAAAATCTGGTATTTAATAACAGTTGTATCCTTGGGGCCCCAACACATTATATTTCAAATTCACATGATCTAATCATGATCAAGTTTGTAGAAATTAGTATGTGACTTTTACAATGTGGTGTAGCTATTTGCTAGCTTCTACGCGTTGTAGAAGTTAGCCGGTAGCTTCTATAATAATACTGAATCTAGGGGTATTTTTATATTAAAATCATGGGAGGAATGTCGATTTAATTTTTTTGGAAAAAAAAAGGATGCTAATATGATGTTTCTTTTAATTTTGGACACATTTTTTATTTTGTTCAATCATTTTTAAGTGTCCAAAGAAATTAAGGAGCTCATTCTCATTGATCAGATATTTCATCCTTCATCTTAGAAGCTTTCTTAGTAATATCTTTCACACGTAGGATTTCAGTTTCTATCTATAGGGTGAGATAAATATATAGATTTTATTCTAATGTTTTCATTTTTTTTTATCATTGAGAACGATTTGGAAATCCCACTTTTGTGAGTCGAACTTCCAAGCTTGTCGGAACTCCAATGGTGTTGGTTCAGGTTTTATCCTGGATTATAGAGGCTTAGTCCATTGCTTCTTTAAAAGGATGATCTTGCCGGGACAATTCTCTTTATTGGGTGCGTAACTCGTTACCAGCCCTTGTTAATATTAACGAACTGAATTATTGATTGTACACATATAATCCACATACAATAACTTAAATTCCTTTAATATATAGTGTATTAGATCACTTGATGAGGTTTAATTCAAATAACAATCATGTAGGATATTAATTAACATGTTGCCCGTCAAATGAAGACTTAATCCTTCAATTTTATCTAAGCAAGTACTAGAAAAGTTAAGGAAAAAATCAAGCTCAATGAAAAGGAACTAGAAAATCTTTAGATTAACTAAGATAGATTCCTCTTCTATAATTAGTAAGTTTAATAACACTGCAGTTAAAATGTTAGACCAGATTGTAGACGAATCTGGAATGACCGACCCGACCACATAGAAGTTTTCCATCGATCATCAAGGTAAATCGGGAAGCGCTCGTAGTGAGCGGTCTAGAAGCTCAGCGTCCCAGGGTCCGCGCCCCATTTGGAGGAAAAAAATCCTACAAAATACGTCGTAGTCAGGGATCGAACCGAAGATGTCTGGGATAGTGACTAGTCGTCGTACCACTGTACCATTGCCCCGGGGGCAAAATATTAGACCAAGTAGCAGACGAACCTGGGATGACCGGCCAGGCCCTATGGAAGTTTTCCACCGGTCACTAGGGTAAATCGGGAAGCGCTCGCGATGGGCGATCTAGAAGACCAGCGTCCCAGGGTTCATGCCCCATTTGGAGAATTTTTTTTTACAAATACGCCGTAGCTAGGGATCGAACCGCGGATGCCTGGGATAGCGACTAGTCGTCCTACCACTGCACCATAGTCCCGGGGGCAAAAAAAAATTGTCCGAGTAAAGTTTTTATAGTGACCGGCCCCACCGTCAAAACGACCTCATATTCAGAAACCCCTTATGGGATTTCTGGAGGCACGGTACTACTGAGTTGATAATAGATTTCACTGTCAAGACATCATCACAGTCAACAGACCCCTCAAAGGAGGATTTATTAGTTGATAACAGGACTCGAACCCGGAACCTCAGGCAACACATGCCTCCATGCTTACCACTTGGGATAAGTCACTTTGACAAAAGTTGGACCATGTAGAAAACGAACCTAGGGTGACTGGCCCGACCCCATGAAAGTTTCCACCGGTCACCAGATAAATTGGGAAGCGTTTGCAGTGGGTGGTCTAAAAGCCCAGCGTCTCAGGGTTCACGCTCCATTTGGAAGAAAAAATCCTACAAAATACACCGTAGCTAGGGATCGAACCGCGGATGCCTGGGATAGCGATTAGTCGCCCTACCGTTGCACCATAGCCTTGGGGGTAACTTTTTAAAAAAACTATCTGGGCAACCTTTTTATAGTGAACGGGCCCGCCGAAACAACCTCATATTCAAAAATACTCTAAGGGATTTTTGAAAGTATGGTACCACTGAATTGATAAGAGATTTCACTGGATTGATAAGAGATTTCACTGTTAAAACAGCATCTCAGTCAACAAACCCCTCAAAGGAGGATTTATTACCACTAAAGGATTTAAAATTGTAAGAACATATATATCATATTGCCTGAATAGTCTCATTCACATAATTTTATCTTTTTACAAAAATGAGTTATTCAGCGGAAAATCAAAAAAAAACTATCAAATTGAAATAGAAAACTACGACGTCTAAAATTTAACATGGTCCAACAGTCCACCCAAGGACCCCTACTGTATGATCCAGATGTTAGGATAATTTGTTCCTATAGGACAGATTGATGGTTAAGACGTAAATATTATCATCTTGAGGTCTGGAGATCAAAAGCTGGTAAAGTCGGTGTGTTTGCCCTCCCCACACGCTAGCCACAGCATCTCGGCTAGTAGCCCCTGTGATTTACCTTCTCCGTGTTGACCCTAAGACGGGTTGACGGAGACGCTGAGGGCGAGCGACTCGCCTTTGCCACCTTAATGTTTAGGGTAAATTATTCTTCAAAAGCATCTCTAATCTTTCTCATTCTTGGCTAACAACCAAAGGTGGTTGATCAATCAATTGATGACACTTAGCAATGAATAGAAGGTTTTAGAATTGATTGATTAGGTTCCCACGGGATGGACTGATGGTTAGCGCGTACGTTATGTTGCCACCTTGAGGTCTGAGGGTCAAAACTTGACAAAATCAGTGTACCCGTCCTTCCCATGCGCTAGCCACAACATCCAGGCTAATAACCTTCGTGATTTACCTCCTTCGTGTTGACCCTGAGATAGGTTGGCGGGGGTATTGGGGGCGAGTGAATTACCTTTTGCCACCTAGAATCGATTGATTAGTCAAATCTAATGAGTCAGAAAGTGTTTAAGGGTTTAACAATCGATTTCTCTAAACCCAACAATCAACTGAGATTCAAGCGAATAGATTAGAAATTGACTAGGAAACTCAACTTGTTGACCATCAATCAATTGATGAGATTTAACAATCGACTTGTGATGGTCAAACTGAGTCAATAAGAGTTGTTCTGCAGATGCAACAGTTAGATTCGATCGAGTAGTTGATTGATGGGAGTTGGCAATCAACGGATAGGTTTTAAATTAGTCCAACAACAATCCTATAAAAGAGAGTTTCGATGAAGTTTGAGGACTAAGTGTTGTTGTATTTTTAAACCAACAAGATACATTCTAAAGCAACCAACAATGATCAAAAGCGAAGATTCCTTGTTATAAAATATTTCATTTACATTACTCATATTTCTATCTTTGTTTTTGTTTTTGTTTTTTTTGTTGGTTTGTAAAAAATGTGTGTTATAAGAGGTTTCTTTGCTTCCATAAGATATCCTAGAAGGATAATATTTAGTGGTGATAATTACTAGGATTAAGCCTCGAATGTAATAGCCTTGAGAGATGTGTTGTTGTTTCTTGTGCATCAAAGGTTTCCCTTGCATTCTCAAAGTTGATGCGAGAAGAGCTATTCACACCGGCCTTCTAACTCACACGGATCTCAACAAGATATACTTTGCATATATCTCGCATTGCTCTAGGGAGGCAAATTTTGTAGCAAATTGGACAGCAAAAGGAAGAAAGCACTGAGGATCATGGATGAAGAAATAGCTTTTGCAAGAACTTCCGGATGGCCTTCTATTCCCTTAATTATCACTGCTACCTTCTCAATAAAACAAAATAACCCTACAAAATCCTCAAATCAGCCCATGCTCCTCTAGCCAACAATTCATGCATTCATGCGATGATAATCACTCAGAAAGTTCCACTGTCAATTCTGTGAGCGTACGTCACACACGACAAACCCCTCACAAAGTCAATCATGCAAATCTCTCGATCCATTTCTTCGAATCATTCGTGCCAATTAAGGACAAATTTTCCAATCTATTCCGACACCTCTCTCTGCCATTGACAGACTCACAACATGGTGGCTGCAGCAGGTTAGCTAGCTGCAAAGCACGCACCAAGTCATCCCCCCCTTCCCGGCCTGATCTGGCCACTCTAATACCAACAAAGCAACCCCTGGCAGGTCAACCCTCGGAAACCAAGGACGAAGTACCTGCATGGTTGACCTTCGAAGTCCACTCATTGTCTGACTCCCTCCGGGCCTTGCAGTCGCAGACATGCAGTCTCGGTCGTCTTCAAGTTGTTTTAACCTTGATTTACTTGCATGGCGATAAATTAATTATGTATCCATACAATGAATAGAAAAAGACTATCACATATTATACATCGCCCTCTTAATTATGGATATTCATCGATCTCTGCTGATCACACTGTGTTTGCGTCGATGAAGCTCAAGATCTGTTGAACGGAGCTGGCAATGTCCTCTGCGGTGCACCTGGTTTCGTTGCCAATCTGCGAGGGTTCGTCTATGAAGATTAGAATGATCAAGAGCTAGCTAGCGTGGATTGAGGTTCTGGTTAATTAATTAATTTGCTTACCTTGACGTTGAAGGAGTAGAGAACGGTTTGCTCGATGGTGGTGATGTTGGTGTGGAGGATCGTGAACTGCAGGTCCTCCAGCGCCGCGATCGTCTTGATGAGCTGCCCCGGCCGGCGGCGGGACAGGATCTTGATCATGGCGTCGGAGCCGAGGAGGCGAACCTCGACTTCCGCGAGGCAGGACTTGTTCTCGGCCGTCTCCTCTGTAAGGCCGCCGTCGCCGACGTCGAGAAGCTTCGCCTGGTCGAGGTGGGCGGGAAGCGGGAGGGGTGGGTAGAAGGCCGGCGTCCGCTGCTGGTTGGGAACTAAAACAGCACAGCCGGCCTCCGCCGCCGCTCTCGGCGCTTCTCCGGTGCTGCCACCGAAGAGCCTTCTCCTTTTTTGGGACTCCAGGCACTGGAGGAGTTGCTCCAGCTCCCTCACGAACTCGATGGCGCCGCCGATTATGGAGGCCTGATCTCCCTGGACAAGCGAATCCATTTCACGATCAGCTAGCTCAAATGTTTAAATGGATCGACTAGCTTGATACGGTAATTAATCCCCACCCTCTGCACGTACGATCCTGGCATGAGCGAGCGGAGCACCCGGAGATTCTCGTTCATCTGCCGCCTCCGGTTGCGTTCCACGGCGATGTGCGTCATCCGCTGGCTCTCCACCTCCTCGTTAGTCTTCAGAGCTCTGGGCCTCTTCCGCCGGCTGCTAATATTCTTCGCCTCGTCCGCACCCGCCTTCTCGACCAATCGCAGCTCCTGCACCACGACCTTCGTCCCCTCTCTATCCTCCTCCCCTTCGGCAATCGCGGGAGGAAGAGGAAGAAGTGGCTCGTCGTGCAACCTCAAGAAATAGCTCTCGTCCTCAGAGGCTTTGGACTGCTGGAGGGAGAGCCTGGGGCCGAACTCGGCGAACTGCATCACATCGGCGAAGCTGAGCTTGTCCAGGGAGATCTGGGCTGGGGCAGGCGGATTGCTGACCATGTAGTTCACCATCTCGACGCTGTTCTCCGATCTCTCCGGCGGCGCCCGGCAGGCGCGAAGCTGTCGGCCTGCAATCAACGTAACTGTATCTATGAAAGGAAGAAGACAAAGTCTACACAAAACGAAAGGCATGCGTGCATGGAAATAATACCTCCTTCTCGTCCATATTATATATCTGATCGATTCTTGGAAGAAGACAAGATTGGGCGGAAGTGGAGCCAAGGAGATGAGCGACAGAACTGGAGATGCAGTTATAGAGATCGATAGGATTGTTTATGTATGGAGAGGTCAAGGAGCCTTCCGAGGTGCGTGCATTAATGGGAGAGGCCAGGTGATGAACTCCACCTCGATCCGCCTCTGGTTATTTATGCATTTCACATGTTGCAACGCTCGCTTCCATTCCTTTTTACCGGCATCTTAATTGACTTTTTTTGTTTGTGTTTGGATAAATCACAGCTTGCAATTGAAATTGAGGCAGTGTTATGCTAATCTGTCGTAGTCGTACTTTGACGAAATGGGGAGGGACGAATGAGTGAAGAAGGGTTTCCACTCGCTCACGGTTTTGACTAGGGTTCAGAATTCTGATATGAATGAGGGAATCCGGTAATGTGAAACCCAAATCTAATGGCGATGAGAAGCCGTGATAAGTAAATAAGAAAATTTTTAAGAGGAAAACATCACATAAAGAAAAAATAAGTTAATTCTTATAACCGCGATGAGAGTGAAGCAGTGAGTGACTGTGCAATGAGCTGTATATGGACTGGCGGATGGTCAGGATATGACAGACGTTGCAGTCCCTGGCGACAGAAGATGCATCTTTATCGATTTGTCCAAGATTAATACGAAGAAGATAAATTATGAAGGACTAATACATGAAGAGAATGAATATACTAACTTTATAAGATGCATTTTTATCGATCTGTCCAAGATTAATACGAAAGAGATAAATTATGAAGGACTAACACGTGAAGAGGATGAGTATACTAATTTTATAAAATTTTAACCCGACACCTCAAAGTAGAATATTGTAGTAGTTTGGGAACAATGGTAAAGAATGGACTTACTCTTCTTTAATTTCATTATGCAACGTTTCTTTAGTAGATCAAATGAAATTCAATTTGCTTGATAGTTGTCATTATAAAAAGCTAATTTAGCGACTAAAATAATTCGTCACACTTTAACAACGACATTTGCAATAAAAAAATAATCGTTTGCAATGAAATTTGTGACGAAAATAAATTTATCCATAAATTAGCAACAAACTTACTTCGTCGCCAAATTCATCACAGAGATTATATTAATTGTTGCAAAAATCATCGCCGATTAGCGACGAAACAATAATTCATTGCCAACTTTAAATATTTTTGCCAAATTTAAAAACTAGGCGCGGATCTTAAATTTGGCAATTAATCATGAATTCGTTGTTGATTTGGCGACGAATTCAAGATTCGTCGCTAGATCAATTGCGCTAACCAATTGAGCAAATCGATCGGAAGCTTGCTATATTGTCGCGAAAATTCGTAGAGTAGCCAAATATTGATTTGTCAATCGATTGATCTAAGTCAATCGATTCTGGGTCATTCTGTGATCTCAAATAAGGTCGCCAATTTGGGATGAATCGTAACGAATCTAGGATTCATCGCTAATTTGGGAATGAATTCAGGATTCGCCATTAAATCAAATGCTCTAATCGTTTGAGCTAATCGATTTAGAAGTTTTCTGGATTGTCTCAAAAATTTACAGAATAGCCCCAAATCAATTGGCCAATCGCTCAATCAATTCTGGATCATTCTGTGATCTCGAATAAGGTCGCCAATTTGTGATGAATGCTAGATTCGTCGCCAATTTGGCTACGAATTCAGGATTCGTTGCTAAATTGATTACATTAATCGATTGAGCTAATTGATTTGGAAGTTTTCTGTATTATCGCAAAAGTTGCAAATTAGCTCCAAATCGATTGGTCTACCCACCCAATTGATTCGGGGTTATTCTGTGATCCTGAATAAGGCTAGCAATCTGCGATGAATCCTAGATTCGTGTCAATTTGAGGACAAATTTAGGACTCATCGCTAAATCAATTGCGCTAATAAATTGAGCTAATTGACTTGAAAGCTTTCTGGATTGACTTGAAAGCTTTCTAAATTTGAGGACAAATTCAGGATTCATCGCTAAATCTATTGTGGTAATAGATTGAGCTAATTGACTTAAAAGCTTTTTGTATTGTCGCAAAAAGTCGTAGATCAAGCCAAATCGATTGGCCAATCGATTGATCTAAGTCAATTGATTGCCCAATCGATTTGGGGTCATCTTTTTACCAAAGGGCATACTCAAGAATTGGTATTTATCAAAAGTCGTACCATAGTTTCATTTTCACCAAAGGGCGCACTGATTTTAGTGAACATCCTCTTATACCCCTCCCACTAATTACTGCCTTTCTCTTTCTCTCTCAGTAACAAATTCCGAGATGTCTGCACAAGCTTTTTCAACTTTTTATTTTAAAATAATATAATATAGAATCGGCGTTAAAAAACATAAGGAAAAAATCAGAAAAATATTTCAGTTAAAAAATATCTCATCCAACATGATTTTAAAATATAAATATATGATTTTTTATATTTGATTAATATAAATTAATATATTAAATAAAATTTAATAAATATATTAATATATAAAAAATAATTCTGTTTTGATAAATATAAATTAATATATTAAATAAAATTTAATAAATATATTAATATATTAAAAAACAATTCTATTTTGATTTCAGGCAGCGTGGGCCTAAAATCTTAACATTTCAAGCCCACACTGGGCCTGAAATTTTTATTTCAGGCCCACACTTGGCCTGAAATTTTTTATTTCAGGCCCACGTTGGGCCTGAAATTTTTTGATTCAGGCCCGACGTGTTAAATCCGACACGTTTGAATAGGTTCCGGAAATTTTCGGAGAATTATCGGATAGGTCCCGGGGCTTCCGAGTCCATGGACACAAATTTAGGGACCAATATGAATTAAAACTCATAATTACAAGGGTTAAGTAGTAACAAACATTAAACTAGGGGTGAGATTGTGATTAGCCCAAAGTTGCTTGGACCAAAGTGCAAAACTCCCACTATAAGTCACTTGCGTTTCCTCCACAGCCGCAACATTCCCTTTCCTCTCTCGCTGCCCTAGCCGAACCCGACGCCACCTTCTTCATCGTCTTCCTCTTCTCCTTCTCCCGTCGAGCCCTAAGTCGCCGCAGCCGAGCCCGACGTCTTCTCTCCGCGTGCCCTAGCGACAGGAGCTTTCCTTCTCCTTCGTGCGAGTCGAGCAGGAGCTTCCCTCTCCCCGGTTCTTCTTCTTCCTGCTTCTCTCTCGTTTGAGCCGACGCCAGGCCTCCCGTGCTCCCGGTGCGAAGCAACCACCGATTCCCTTCCCCGTTCTTCACGCGTGTGTGAGGCTGCTCTTGCCAGCTTCCATCTCCCAGCCACGGCACAGGTATGGAGCATTTCCTAGGTTTGGTTCTGGATGTTTTCTGGATTGTTGGCTCGAAATGGAAGCTGAATTGGATTTAGAGTTGGTTTGGCAGCATTACTCCCTACTCCTACTCGCTGTGCTGATTTGGTTTTTCTGCTTTAGAGAACTGCTCGGGATTAGGTAAGGAAAGTGGTTGATTGTTGTAGCTCTGTCATTAGTTTCCCTCCGTGGTTTGGAAATGTTAGAGAAATGGAGTGTTGAATGAGATTCCTATTTTTGGGAGCAGGTTTGAATTGGGCTGTGGTCTTGGAGGCTGCCGTGAGCAGCTGGGTGGATTTCCCCTGTCCTGTGCCAAGCAACCAAGGGAATTGGATAAGAGGTAAGGCGATCAAGTTTAATCTATGCTCAGTGTTAATTGATGTGTTCTTGATTAGTAGGTTAGTATGAATGATTCTATTGAGGATTCTTTGGAATGGATAGAATTAAATTAGGAGATGAAACCTAATCTAATCGGGTGGATCATTAGATTAGAACAAATGGTAGGTTTAATATAGAATATGACACTATATTAAACCGAGCCGTGATGGATCGAAATTCATGATTAAAACTAATCATGGGAAAATTAAGGGGCATTCATTTAATTAAAGGTAATTAAATGGACAGGAACGATTAAGTTAACCCTAGAAGGGATTTGGGATTTATTTAGCTATTTACTAATTTTGTAATAGCTAATATAAATGTATCCTTTATACAGGGACTTGATTTGATTATTGTGCTGATTATTGGCGGGTGGTTCTATTTCATTTGATACGGACTTCACTCTTTTGGAGGCGGGTACCCTTTGACTTATCTCTTTTGATATTGTCATGTGATTATGCATAGTCTGTTATAGATAGCAGTAAGATTATACGCTATCCCTGTTTATTATGCCTGTTCTGGATACTTGTTGTTATCCCTGAGTTATTATACTTGTTCTGGATACATGTGGTTTACCCTTGAGTTAGTATGTTGTAGTTCCATACAGTTCAGGTATTGTCATAACTATATGTATGCTTAGAGATCGTGTTGTATCTCCTGCCTTTGACCTTGAGGGATTTGTAGTTTCCAGTCAGTATACCTTGTAGGTTACCTGTATTTCCTGTTATAGGATTTCAGATTGAGACTTAGTATACTGAGGACTTGGGGAGGGAGGTATGTGTATCTATCATACACCATCCTTGCATTGTTGCATGCCGGCGATCAGCGACTCCCTTGTGGTTGAGCCTAATCGTCTTCCGGCACATGATATGCACACACGGCCACTCATGGGTTAGTGGATACCGCTGGGTGTGTGCATTTGCTCTGTATTGCTCCGCTCGTCCGCTCAGGGGTAGTGGTTTCGGAGCGTGGTAGCAAGCAGGGATCCCTTCTCTACCCATAGACCAGAGAAGATGAGAGAGATATCTCCCCCATATATACATGGGGCGGAGCGATAGCTCCACCAGCATCCTGTCCACTCGGTCACTCAGTAGCAGTGATGGCAGAGTGCGGACAGTGTCACGGCTCTACCCACTCGGCCGACACAGTATCGCCTGTCTCGGTGGCTTGACTGGAGTTAGGGGGTGACCATGGCATTGCACCATGTGCATATTTTGCATCGTGCATTGTTTGCTGCACTTATTTGCTGCACTTGTTTGACATTGCATATTCTGGAGACTTGTTACCTGTGCTTATATGTCTATTGGTATTCCACTGGTATTTCTTACCCTCTGTACAGGTTAGATGGATTCAGGTATGTACCTACCCAGTATTTTCAGTTCCAGTCTTTCTCTACTGTTGATATGAGACTGTATTAGCTGAACCCTTATTGTTGGTATAACTTTCTATGCATATCTGTTGGGTATTCGCTGAGCTATGGACTCACCCCGTTGCCATACATTTTATTTCAGGTTGATGCCTGCCAGGAGATCCCTAGCAGCCAGTCCCCAGCTCGCGAGGAGCTCTGCTTGGTTTTATTTTACGTTGTTTTGATTATGGACCCTGTAGTATATACTTTGCTTCCGTTGCCCTGTTTTGAACATGTATTCATGTTTTATTCGATGGTGTTGTACTTTTGAGTCCTATGTTGGACTTCGCTTGGTTTTGGTTTTTTCCTGCCCCCTGGCAGCTCAGGTGAGTTCGTATTTGGTTTTGCGACGGTTATAGTTATATACCTGTTATAGTACATTAGATTGGAGGCCTGAGGCCATTTAACTGCGTGGTTGTGCAATATAGATATTGTGTTATATATTTATCTGTGTGGTTGTGTAAATTGTCCGCCGGACAGGGGAGGTGCTGTCCGATTTTATATTGGAACAGCGGCTCCTGGGTCTCGGGGCGTGACAATTTATTTTGGTATCAGAGCGTAGGTTTCGATGCCTACGTGTTTTGGATTTCGGGTTTATCTGATACCGATTTATTTTTGGTATTTTTGGTATCAAGCCCAGGATGCGGGATACCATCGATTCGTGGATTTCTCGGAATTTAAATCTGACACTGAACTGGTAGGTGTCGGAGCTCGGGTTTGATGTTATTCATCCGAGTACATTACGGATTTTTAAAGCCGTGGTTGTGATGCGACGGCAATTTGGGGACTGGACGGCGACGGGACATCTCCGGGCAGCAAATGTATAACTTGATAAGGTTAGTGACTTATATCCTTAGTAACCAATGGTTAATATTGTAACAGGTATGACTAGGCGCGGACGTGCCCCCGCACCGGGACGTGGTCGAGGACGGCCACGTAAGTCTACTATTGGGTCTCCGGTGACCAGGTCACCCGAGAGACCGACGGAGACGGGGCCAGTCAGTCAGGGACAGACTCCTCCGGTTGTTCCGAGGCCCTCATCTCCACTGCTGTCAGCGGTTCCGACCGCACCACCCGTGACTACTACACCGTTGATTCCCACAGTATCAGCACCGGTGCCTGCTACTGCTTACGCAGCGGGACCATCTGTGATACCAGTTGCTACACCTGCACCGGTGCCAGCAGTTCCGTACCCGACAGTACCTCTGTCAGCACCACCCACGGCGTACCCAGCAGTACCTACACCTCCAGTGGTGCCCCCCGTTGTCTACCCTTCGGTGCCTTCATCTGTACCATTTGCGGGAGCTTCCGCGGCACCCCCAGCAGTACCTACTCCCCCGGCGATGCCTACGGTTAGCTACCCCTCAGTACCGTTCACGGGAGTTTCTGCGGCTCCCTCAGCGGTTCCTGCTCCAGCAGCTTATTCGGCCCCACCAGTGGCCCCAGCTCCAGCAGCTTATTCGGCCCACCAGTGGCCCCTGTTCCAGGATTTTTCACAGTTCCATCTACTGTTCTTGGCATAGCACCCTATGCAGCTCCGCTGGTACCCCCTACTACTCCGGCAGAGTGTGCCAGAGCCCGAGCACGGATACCCGCACTAGCAGAGTCGGTGAAAGGCCGATTCACATTATTCCACGGAGGAGCTGATCCTAGGGCTGCCCGTGACTGGTTGGAGACTTTGGAGGGTACGTTTGATTACATGGCTTGCTCCGAGTGGGAGAAGGCGGCGCTAGCCGCATACCATTTACGAGGCGAGGCGGTTACCTGGTGGGCCTCGCGGCGCACGATTATTGGAGAGCAGCATCTCACATGGGCCGTCTTCAGAGAGGCATTCGAGAGTCACTACGTTCCGTTATCCTATCAGATGACTCAGCGACAGGAGTTCCTGACTCTGCAGCAGGGGACTCGCACGGTTATGGAGTATAGCGCAGAATTCGACCGGTTGGCTGAATTCTGCCCCGAGCTGGTTACCGAGGATAGATCCCGGATGATCCACTTCACTAGAGGACTAGCTGCGTATATCCGACTCAAGCTTGCCGGATTTAGTACTGCATCTTACAGTGAGGCTTTGGAGAGAGCCCTTTTGATCGAGATGACACAGCAGGAGGTGAACGCGGAGAGGAAAAAGGGAAAAGAGTCAGCTCAGAGTGCATCTCAGACTCAGCCACAGCAGACCTCTGGACAGAAGCGTGGCGGACAGGGACAGTCAGCTCAGAGCACTTCTGGGGCATCTGGTAGGCCTCAGAAGTCTGGTCGCTACTCTAGAGGTTCTTCTCGGCATTCTCAGCAGCGTCAGCAGAAGAAGACCAGCGGTAGTTTTCAGTGCACCTTGTGTGGTTCCCGTGAGCATTCCATGACAGACTGCCCTGTGGGGCATCCAGTGTGTTTCTACTGCAGGCTTCCGGGACACATGAGTAGAGATTGTGCCCTGAAGGCACAACACGAGGGGACTGGAGGCACGGGCCAGAGTGGCCATACCGCACACAGTGGTCATACTGCACAGTCAGGACCACAGCGAGGACGGAGGACCCCGCATTCTTTTCGTCCACCCCAGACAGTCACTCCAGGAGTGGTTTATGGTATGTCTGGATATGAGCATGTCGGTACTCCAGCGACATCTCAGAGTTCTATCTCGACCCCCTCGCATCAGTATATGACACAGCCTCAGTACTATCCGAGTTATCAGCCGGCACCGTATCAGCCTCAGACTGCGGTTGGAGCACCGGTACCCCAGCCTTTGCCACCACCGCAGCCCCAGCAGTATCCTCCTCTACCTCCACCACCAGAGTCAGGACGAGTTTTCGCCGTTACACGAGAGGAGGCACAGAGGGCGGACGGATCCGTATTTCGCGGTATTATCTCCTTATATTCAGTACCTGCAGATTTATTAGTGGATACTGGTAGCTCGTACTCGTTTATTTCACGATTATTCATGGCTAGGATTGGTAGGTTACCTACCTCTATAGCACGACAGCTATCTGTGTCTTTACCATCTGGTGAGACCTTGTCTATCACTCAGGAGGTCCGAAGATGTCCCTTGGACTTCGACAGTATGATTCTTACTGTAGATCTGCTTGTACTGGAGATGGTGGATTTTGACATCATTCTCGGCATGGATTGGCTCACAGCGTACCATGCCACAGTGGATTGTCGGACGAGGGTGGTCACTTTCAGGCCTCCGGACCAACCCTCGTGGGATTTCACCGGCATCCGAGACGACGGCATATCGGTTATTTCTGCGCTCCAGGCGCAGAGATTGCTATCCCAGGGTTGTTCTGGCTTTCTATTATCCATGATCAGCGCAGACGATAGCAGTAGCACATCTCTTCCAGATGTTCCAGTGGTTCGAGAGTTCTCTGACGTCTTTCCAGAGGAGCTACCCGGTCTTCCTCCCAGGAGACAGGTTGAGTTCACTATTGAGCTGATACCGGGGACTTCGCCGGCATCGAAAGCTCCGTATCGTATGGCACCGAGGGAGTTGGATGAGCTGAAGGTCCAACTCCAGGAGTTATTGGACAGGGGATTCATCAGGCCTAGCGTTTCACCTTGGGGCTCCCCAGTTCTCTTCGTGAAGAAGAAAGACGGTTCTTTGAGGTTGTGCATCGACTACAGACAGTTGAATGCAGTGACCATCAAGAACAAGTACCCCCTGCCACGGATTGAGGATTTGTTTGATCAGCTCAGAGGCACTTCAGTGTATTCTAAGATTGATCTGCGATCCGGATATCATCAGTTGAGGGTCAGAGAGGCAGATGTCCAGAAGACAGCGTTCCGCACCAGATATGGTCATTATGAGTTTTTGGTAATGCCATTTGGGCTTACCAATGCTCCAGCGGTGTTCATGGATCTGATGAACCGCATATTCCTGGATTACCTAGATCAGTTCGTGATTGTCTTCATCGACGATATCTTGATCTATTCACGTTCTGAGCAGGAGCACGCGCAGCACCTTCGCATTGTTTTGGAGATCCTCCGACGGGAGTGCTTATATGCGAAGTTCAGCAAGTGCGCGTTCTGGCTACACTCAGTTGGTTTTCTGGGCCACGTGGTTTCCAGCCGTGGTATTTCAGTAGACCCCCAGAAGATCGAGGCTGTCACCAGTTGGGAGCAGCCGAAGTCAGTTCAGGAGGTTCGCAGTTTCTTGGGATTGGCCGGCTACTACCGACGATTTGTCGAGGGCTTTTCGAGCATTGCTATGCCGCTGACACGCCTTACCAGGAAAGGCGTGAAGTTTTCATGGTCAGAGGCTTGTGAGTCTAGCTTCCAGGAGCTGAAGCAGAGATTAGTGTCGGCACCCGTCCTCGTTCTTCCATCAGGAGAGGACGGATTTGTGCTTTATACGGATGCATCTTATCAGGGATTGGGCGCCGTTCTGATGCAGCACGGGCGGGTAGTGTCTTATGCTTCTCGACAGCTGAAGGAGCATGAGAAGAACTACCCAGTTCACGATTTAGAGTTTGCAGCCATTATCTTTGCGCTGAAGATCTGGAGGCACCACTTGTATGGGATCACTTTTGAGATATTCACGGATCATAAGAGCCTCAAGTATCTTTTCACGCAGAAGGAGCTCAACCTCCGACAGAGGAGGTGGATGGAGTTCCTGAAGGACTACGATTGTACCATTAGCTACCACCCTGGGAAAGCTAATGTCGTTGCTGACGCCCTGAGTAGGAAGTCCAGAGGAGTACTAGCCTCCCACCGAGTACTGGTTACCGAGATCGTCCAGAGTTTCTCAGAGTTGGGTCTAGAGGAGCAGGGTCAGACTGAGAGGGGTATTCTGGCGACCATTGTTGCTCAGTCTTCCATTCGGACGAGGATCAGAGAGGCTCAGGCGAGTGATCAACATCTGCAGTCCCTCGGCAGCCAGATAGCTTCAGCACAGCAGTCTGAGTTCACCAGAGATGATGAGGGTACTCTCTACTTCCGAGGGAGACTTTGCGTACCCGAGTCACATCCGGTCCGAGAGGAGTTACTCCAGGAGGCTCATCGCTCCCGATTTGCCATCCACCCGGGCGGGACCCGTATGTACCGAGACCTGGGGCGTTCCTACTGGTGGAATGGCATGAAGAAAGACATCGCGGATTTTGTAGCTAGATGTCTAGTTTGCCAGCAGGTTAAGGCTGAGCACCAGAGACCTGCTGGACTACTTCAGAGGATTCCCATTCCCGAGTGGAAGTGGGAACACATTACTATGGATTTCGTGGTGGGATTGCCTAGGACCAGACGAGGCCTTGACGCGATTTGGGTGATCGTTGACCGATTGACCAAATCCGCGCACTTCCTAGCTATTCGGAGGACCGATTCATTGGACAGATTAGCAGAGCTATATTGCAGAGAGATCATCAGATTACACGGCATACCATTGAGTATCATCTCTGACCGAGATCCGCGTTTCACCTCACGCTTCTGGCAGAGTCTGCAGAAGGCCATGGGTACCGAGCTTAGATTTAGTACCGCCTTCCACCCGCAGACCGATGGTCAGTCAGAGCGTACGATCCAGACCTTGGAGGACTTACTTCGAGCCTGTGTTATGGATTTCGGAGGCAGTTGGGAGGATCATCTGCATCTTGTCGAGTTCGCCTACAACAACAGCTATCATGCGGCTATCCAGATGGCCCCGTATGAGGCGTTGTATGGTAGGCCTTGTCGGACACCCACCCTCTGGGAGGAGGTTGGGGAATCCCAGCTGTTAGGACCTCAGAGAGCTCAGCACGAGGCAGAGTTAGTCCGTACCATCAGACGCAGGATATCTGAGGCGCAGGATCGTCAGAAGAGTTATGCCGACCGGAGACGGAGACCTCTGGAGTTCTCCATAGGTGATCATGTGTTTCTGCGAGTTTCACCCACGAAAGGGGTGAAACGATTCGGTCTTCGAGGTAAGCTTGCTCCGCGTTACATTGGCCCTTTCCAGATTCTGGAGAGGATTGGAGCAGTGGCTTATCGTCTAGCTCTTCCACCATCTATTTCCGGGGTACACGATGTGTTTCACGTATCTATGCTGAGGAGATATGTACCTGACCCTTCACATGTACTATCAGATGTCTCAGTTCCACTTCAGCCTGACGCGACTTATGAGGAGGTTCCCGTCCGGATTCTGGGTCACCGAGAGCGTCAGCTGCGGAACAAGACAATCCGGCTTGTTAAAGTCGGATGGCAGCATCACTCGGATAAGGAGGCTACCTGGGAGCTTGAGGATGTCATCCGAGCTCGCTACCCCCACTTATTCACTTGAGGTATGTACGGTTAGTTATTGTGCAGTATTTCTATATGCATACTTCTTAGTAGGGTTTACTATAGTGAATATCGAAATTTGGGGACCAAATTTTTATTAGTGGGGGAGGATGTTAAATCCGACACGTTTGAATAGGTTCCGGAAATTTTCGGAGAATTATCGGATAGGTCCCGGGGCTTCCGAGTCCATGGACACAAATTTAGGGACCAATATGAATTAAAACTCATAATTACAAGGGTTAAGTAGTAACAAACATTAAACTAAGGGTGAGATTGTGATTAGCCCAAAGTTGCTTGGACCAAAGTGCAAAACTCCCACTATAAGTCACTTGCGTTTCCTCCACAGCCGCAACATTCCCTTTCCTCTCTCGCTGCCCTAGCCGAACCCGACGCCACCTTCTTCATCGTCTTCCTCTTCTCCTTCTCCCGTCGAGCCCTAAGTCGCCGCAGCCGAGCCCGACGTCTTCTCTCCGCGTGCCCTAGCGACAGGAGCTTTCCTTCTCCTTCGTGCGAGTCGAGCAGGAGCTTCCCTCTCCCCGGTTCTTCTTCTTCCTGCTTCTCTCTCGTTTGAGCCGACGCCAGGCCTCCCGTGCTCCCGGTGCGAAGCAACCACCGATTCCCTTCCCCGTTCTTCACGCGTGTGTGAGGCTGCTCTTGCCAGCTTCCATCTCCCAGCCACGGCACAGGTATGGAGCATTTCCTAGGTTTGGTTCTGGATGTTTTCTGGATTGTTGGCTCGAAATGGAAGCTGAATTGGATTTAGAGTTGGTTTGGCAGCATTACTCCCTACTCCTACTCGCTGTGCTGATTTGGTTTTTCTGCTTTAGAGAACTGCTCGGGATTAGGTAAGGAAAGTGGTTGATTGTTGTAGCTCTGTCATTAGTTTCCCTCCGTGGTTTGGAAATGTTAGAGAAATGGAGTGTTGAATGAGATTCCTATTTTTGGGAGCAGGTTTGAATTGGGCTGTGGTCTTGGAGGCTGCCGTGAGCAGCTGGGTGGATTTCCCCTGTCCTGTGCCAAGCAACTAAGGGAATTGGATAAGAGGTAAGGCAATCAAGTTTAATCTATGCTCAGTGTTAATTGATGTGTTCTTGATTAGTAGGTTAGTATGAATGATTCTATTGAGGATTCTTTGGAATGGATAGAATTAAATTAGGAGATGAAACCTAATCTAATCGGGTGGATCATTAGATTAGAACAAATGGTAGGTTTAATATAGAATATGACACTATATTAAACCGAGCCGTGATGGATCGAAATTCATGATTAAAACTAATCATGGGAAAATTAAGGGGCATTCATTTAATTAAAGGTAATTAAATGGACAGGAACGATTAAGTTAACCCTAGAAGGGATTTGGGATTTATTTAGCTATTTACTAATTTTGTAATAGCTAATATAAATGTATCCTTTATACAGGGACTTGATTTGATTATTGTGCTGATTATTGGCGGGTGGTTCTATTTCATTTGATACGGACTTCACTCTTTTGGAGGCGGGTACCCTTTGACTTATCTCTTTTGATATTGTCATGTGATTATGCATAGTCTGTTATAGATAGCAGTAAGATTATACGCTATCCCTGTTTAGTATGCCTGTTCTGGATACTTGTTGTTTATCCCTGAGTTATTATACTTGTTCTGGATACATGTGGTTTACCCTTGAGTTAGTATGTTGTAGTTCCATACAGTCTCAGGTATTGTCATAACTATATGTATGCTTAGAGATCGTGTTGTATCTCCTGCCTTTGACCTTGAGGGATTTGTAGTTTCCAGTCAGTATACCTTGTAGGTTACCTGTATTTCCTGTTATAGGATTTCAGATTGAGACTTAGTATACTGAGGACTTGGGGAGGGAGGTATGTGTATCTATCATACACCATCCTTGCATTGTTGCATGCCGGCGATCAGCGACTCCCTTGTGGTTGAGCCTAATCGTCTTCCGGCACATGATATGCACACACGGCCACTCATGGGTTAGTGGATACCGCTGGGTGTGTGCATTTGCTCTGTAGTGCTCCGCTCGTCCGCTCAGGGGTAGCGGTTTCGGAGCGTGGTAGCAAGCAGGGATCCCTTCTCTACCCATAGACCAGAGAAGATGAGAGAGATATCTCCCCCATATATACATGGGGCGGAGCGATAGCTCCACCAGCATCCTGTCCACTCGGTCACTCAGTAGCAGTGATGGCAGAGTGCGGACAGTGTCACAGCTCTACCCACTCGGCCGACACAGTATCGCCTGTCTCGGTGGCTTGACTGGAGTTAGGGGGTGACCATGGCATTGCACCATGTGCATATTTTGCATCGTGCATTGTTTGCTGCACTTATTTGCTGCACTTGTTTGACATTGCATATTCTGGAGACTTGTTACCTGTGCTTATATGTCTGTTGGTATTCCACTGGTATTTCTTACCCTCTGTACAGGTTAGATGGATTCAGGTATGTACCTACCCAGTATTTTCAGTTCCAGTCTTTCTCTACTGTTGATATGAGACTGTATTAGCTGAACCCTTATTGTTGGTATAACTTTCTATGCATATCTGTTGGGTATTCGCTGAGTTATGGACTCACCCCGTTGCCATACATTTTATTTCAGGTTGATGCCTGCCAGGAGCTCCCTAGCAGCCAGTCCCCAGCTCCCGAGGAGCTCCGCTTGGTTTTATTTTACGTTGTTTTTGCTTATGGACCCTGTAGTATATACTTTGCTTCCGTTGCCCTGTTTTGAACATGTATTCATGTTTTATTCGATGGTGTTGTACTTTTGAGTCCTATGTTGGACTTCGCTTGGTTTTGGTTTTATTCCTGCCCCCTGGCAGCTCAGGTGAGTTCGTATTTGGTTTTGCGACGGTTATAGTTATATACCTGTTATAGCTACATTAGATTGGAGGCCTGAGGCCATTTAACTGCGTGGTTGTGCAAATATAGATATTGTGTTATATATTTATCTGTGTGGTTGTGTAAATTGTCCGCCGGACAGGGGAGGTGCTGTCCGATTTTATATTGGAACAGCGGCTCCTGGGTCTCGGGGCGTGACACGACGTGGATTCAATTTTTTTTTCAATTTCAAAAATATATTAATATATAAAAAAAACCTATCAAAACACGTAATTTCAGATTAAAACGCAGGGTCTGAAGTCACGCTAAGAGGGCCTGAACACAGATGTGTTCAGGCCCTCTATGCCCAAGGAGGGCCTGGACACATCTTGAATAAATGGTAATAAATTAAATAAAAATATCAATAGTTCTAGTTAGAGTTGAGCTAAGAGATGGTATTTTTGGTGTCTAAACTTCTAATGATTATAAATTATGTTGCAATAGGAGATTTTTAGGTCAATCAGTGGGTTTTCACCAAAATCCACTGATGGACCTAGGATATTTAGATTTCTCAAAATCCAATATCAATAGTTAGTGTTGAACTAGGAGATGATATTTTTGGTGTCCAAACTTCTAATGATTATAAATTATGTTACAATAGGAGATTTTTAGGTTAATCAGTGAGTTTCACGAAAACCCACTGATGGACCTAAGATATTTGGATTTCTCAAAATCCAATATCAATAGTTAGAGTTGAGCTAGAAGATGGTATTTTTGATGTCCAAACTTCTAATGATTATAAATTATGTTGCAATAGGAGATTTTTAGGTCTATTAGTGAGTTTTCACCAAAACCGACTGATGGACCTAGGATATTTGGATTTCTCAAAATCCAATATCAATAGTTAGAGTTGAGCTAGGAGATAGTATTTTTAGTGTCCAAACTTCTAATGATTATAAATTATATTGCAATAGGAGATTTTTAGGTCTATCAGTGAGTTTTCACCAAAACCCACTGATGGACATAGGATATTTGGATTTCTCAAAATCCAATATCAATAGTTAGAGTTGAGCTAGGAGATGGTATTTTTGATGTCCAAACTTCTAATAATTATAAATTATGTTGCAATAGGAGTTTTCTATGATGAATCAGTGGGTTTCGGTGAAAACTCACTAATAGACCTAGGATACTTAGATTTCTCCATACTTAATATCTCTATTTAGAATTTACTTAGGAGATGTTATTTCTTATGTACAAACTTAGTATCAATAGTTTTCAGTTAAGTTCTCTAACCGTATCAGTTGGCATACAAAGATGTATAAATATGACTGTATCTTGGCCACAGTTAAAAGAAACATCTCTTTCAACGTGATTTCAAAAATATAAAGAGATAATTTTTTATATTTGATTAATCTAAATTAATATAATAAATAATATTTGGATCTTTGTATAATTTAAATTATATGGCAATTAAATGATAGGATAATTTTTGGACCTTTTTAAAGTACGGGCTAATTTAATTGAATGATATGGCGCAGCGTCATTTTTATAATTTAATTGAATGAAACAGCATTATTTATATGTCTATTTCAGCGATTTTTATTGTGATTTCAGAAATATAAAAAGATGTTTCTTTACGTTTCAGACTTACGTAAAAAAACTATCATAACACATGATTTTAAGCCGACGCAGGACCTATCAAAACATGTAATTTCATATTCAAACGCAGGGTAAAATCGTGCTAGGAGGACCTGAATACAGATGTATTCAGGCCTAAGGAGGGCCTGAATACATTTGTATTCAGGCCTACGGAGGGCTTGAATACATTTGTATTCAGACCCAATATCACACTCTCGGAATAAGGGGCTTATTTACGAATGAATTGGGACAGAAACCCTGTCAATTGAAAAAAAAAAATCCTCGATCTTTGGGATCTTCAAAACCCAAAAGGCATTTCACCATCGCATGAACTTTTTTTTGGAACAGACGGCAGTGTTTTGCTGACGCCTCGAATCAACCATAAAGAATGAATCACTTGTGGAGTGGGCCTGAATACATTTGTATTCAGGCCCTCCTTGGGCCTGAATACATCTGTATTCAGGCCCTCCTAGCGTGATTTTACCCTTTGTTTGAATATAAAATTACGTGTTTTGATAGGTCCTGCGTTGGCTTGAAATCATGTGTTATGATAGGTTTTTTTACGTAAGTCTGAAACGTAAAGAAACATCTCTTTATATTTCTGAAATCACAATAAAAATCGCTGAGAAAGACATAAAAATTACGCTGTTTCACTCAATTAAATTATAAAAATGACGCTGTGCCATATAATTCAATTAAATTAGCCCGTAATTTAAAAAGGTCCAAAAATTATCCTATAATATAATTGTCATATAATTTAAATTATAAAAAGATCCAAATATTATTTATTATATTAATTTAGATTAATCAAATATAAAAAATTATCTCTTTATATTTTTGAAATCATGTTGAAAGAGATGTTTCTTTTAACTATGACCAAGATGCAGTCATATTTATCCATCTTTGTATGCCAACTGATACGGTTAGAAAACATAACTGAAAACTATTGGTACTAAGTTTGTACATCAGAAATAACATCTCCTAAGTAAATTCTAAATAGAGATATTAAGTATGGAGAAATCCAAGTATCCTAGGTCTATCAGTGAGTTTTCACCGAAACCCACTGATTCATCATAGAAAACTCCTATTACAACATAATTTATAATCATTAGAAGTTTGGACACCAAAAATACCATCTCCTAACTCAACTCTAACTATTGATATTGGATTTTGAGAAATCCAAATATCCTAAGTTCATCAGTGAGTTTTGGTGAAAACCCACTAATAAACCTAAAAATCTCCTATTGCAACATAATTTATAATCATTAGAAGTTTGGACACTAAAAATACCATCTCCTAGATCAACTCTAACTATTAATATTGGATTTTTAGAAATCCAAATATCCTAAGTCCATCAGTGGGTTTTTGTGAAAACCCACTTATAGACCTAATAATCTCCTATTGCAACATAATTTATAATCATTAAAAGTTTGGACACCAAAAATACCATCTCCTAGCTCAACTCTAACTATTGATATTGGATTTTGAGAAATCCAAATATCCTAGGTCCATCAGTGAGTTTTGGTGAAAACTCACTGATTAACCTAAAAATCTTCTATTGCAACATAATTTATAATCATTAGAAGTTTGGACAGCAAAAATACCATCTCCTAGCTCAACTCTAACTATTGATATTGGATTTTGAGAAATCTAAATATCCTAGGTCTATCAGTGGATTTTGGTGAAAACCCACTGATTGACTTAAAAATCTCCTATTGCAATATAATTTATAATCATTAGAAGTTTGGACACCAAAAATATCACCTCCTAGCTCAACTCTAAATAGAATTATTGATATTTTTATTTAATTTATTTACATTTATCCAAGATGTGTTCAGGCCCTCCTTGGGCCTGGAGGGCCTGAACACATCTTGGATTCTCTAAATAGAACTATTGATATTTTTATTTAATTTATTTACATTTATCCAAGATGTGTTCAGGCCCTCCTTGGGCCTAGAGGGCCTGAACACACCCGTGTTCAGGCCCTCCTAGCTTCACTTCAGACCCTGCGTTTTAATATGAAATTACGTGTTTTGATAGGTTTTTTTATATATTAATATATTTTTAAAATTGAAAAAAAAATTTGAGTCCACGTCTTGTCTGAATCAAAAGATTTCAGGCCTAACGTAGGCCTGAAATAAAAAATTTTAGGCCCACGCTGGGCCTGAAATGTTTTGATTTCAAGCCCAGCGTGGGCCTGAAATGTTAAGATTTCAGGGCCACGTTGTCTGAAATCAAAACATAATTATTTTTTAATATATTAATATATTTATTAAATATTATTTAATATATTAATTTATATTAATCAAATATAAAAAACATCTATTTATATTTTTAAATTTGATGAGATATTTTTTAACTGAAATATTTTTTCGATTTTTTCCTTATGTTTTTTAACGCCGATTCCATATTATATTATTTTAAAATAAAAAGTTTGAAAAAGCTTGTGTAGAATCTCGGAATTTGTTACTGAGAGATAAAGAGAACGGCAGAAATTAGTGAGAGGGGTATAAGAGGAAGTTCACTAAAATCAGTGTGCCTTTTGAAGAAATAAAACCATGGTACGCCTTTTGGTAAATACCAATTCTTAGGTACGCATTTTGGTAAAAAGCCGTTTTATGATCCCAAATAAAGGCTATCAATTGATTGCCCTAATTGATTATTTTGGCTAATATGGTGACAATCCATGATTTGTTGCCAATTGTTGACGTAATTAGCATCGAATTATTCTTCGTCGTCAAATACCCTAACTTAACAAGTTAGCGTTCATCCTCTCACCCCCAAATCTACCTGATTGATCCCCCAAATACCCTGATCCCCTACTTCTTGAAGCGATGGTGACAGCCGACGAATGACGGTGAGCTTCTTCCCTCTCCTCCTAACTTGGCGACATCGAGGAGGCTGGCCGACCGCGAGGAGGATAAGGCTGGTGGGCTGCTGTGTATGGTCGAACGCTGTAGCCTACCGGCTGCTGAGGTAGGCCGGCAAAAAATTTGTTAATGTTGTGTCAATCAACTGGTCATTGACAGTGAGTTCTATCTTGTATTGCTCTAGTTGCTCTCTGCTTCATCTCCTTAATTCCATTAGTAATTTTTAATTCTTGGTTTTTTGGAATATGAAATATGTGTGGAAAAGGATACAAGAAAGATATAATTAAAGTTTGTTAGAAAGTATAATTAGAGTTTTGGAACTTATTTGTTGATTTTTAGTTTTGGAACTTATTTGTTGATTTTTATTTGATGTGCTGATTGAATCACTATTGTTTGTCATTTGTGAATAGTTCTGGTCATTGTATCGATACTCAGTGCATGTGCTTTCTCTGCGTAGAGATTGTTCCGAAGAAAAATCTTAAGTTGATGAATGCAGCAAGGCTTAATTGGGAAAATATTGCAAGTCACTTGGAGGAATGCTTAATTTTGAAGTTTAGTCTGTTGCTTTTAAACTCTCATTGTTTGCCATGAATAGTTAACCCGTTTTTAGTCCTATGTAAATCCCATGACTAGTCTAAAGGAGTTAGGGAATCTATGCAATCTATTTATTAGCAATTATTAACTTATATTATATAATTTTGTTCTTGATTTTTTGTAACTATAGAATACTAGACGATCTCTTCTAAATAATGCTAAAAAAAAACAGTTGCTTGATTTTAAATAATGATCAGAGGCTAATGTTGTTAAATACGATAATTAAATTTTAGAGGTGAGATCAGGAAAGAGTCCTCTAAAAGATTTTGAGAAATTTTAAAAAATATTTTTAAATTTTTCTGGAACTATTGATGAGTTTAAGTGGATAAAACAGATATAACGAAAGTCTGTTTGAGTTAACTTAATTTAAAAAGGTAATATTATTTGGTTGGTTTCATTTTTTATTTTTTACTTTTCAAAAAATCATATTTTTTTATTTTCTAAAAAAACATAAAATTGAAAAATATAAATCAAACATATTTTTTAAAAAATTATATTTTATATAAAAAATAAAAATAAAAAACAAACTTACCAAACGTCCTAAATTTCTTAAATCATTTTCTATTTCTATTTTTCCTAAAATCCCTAATGTCTCGACCCGCCTTATCTTCGCCCGAGCCCTCGTCTCCTCGCCCATATTGCCGCCTCCCCCTCCCTTGCATCTATCGCCACCTGTGATCGTCGGTGCTGAGGCGAGCAGCCTCCTTTTCGCGAGTCTCTTCCACTTCTCATCGCCGACGCGCCTTCCTGATCGACATGAGCCGACGTTGCCCAGTGCGTGAAGGAAGAACGGCAACGCCGTCGACCCTGTGACCGCCATTGACGCCTTCTTCACAACGACCTCTTCCTCTCACTGATCACAATTGCCACCTCTCTCTTTTGAGCCGTGCTAGCCATTCACCACAGATCTGGGGGTTTGTGGTAGGTTTTCCGAAGAAGAAGACCATCTTCAGAAACTCCCTCGCGGTCTCTGATCTTGGCCGGATCAGAACAGGGGGTTTTGCGCGACTTCCTCTTCAGGTAACATCAATGCAGTAGTGTTTACAATTCGAGTAAAGCTCTAGTATGCTGATTGGGTCACTGTGTACTGAATAGATCGCGATAGGTTTAGATCATTGTTTACTGAATCTATCCATGATGATTATTATCACATCTACTGGATTTTGGTGATTGTCATTGTCTTGATGATACACTGTTGTATTTGATTTCGAGTTATAGTTGTATTTGCCAAACCTATAATCACACTGATCATTGTTTAGTGAATTATACATGAATAAGGGTTGATTAGGGATTATGTATGAATTAGATGGGACTATCGTTGTAGCTAATACTTGATCGGAATAGGTATTATTTTGAATCGCTGTTATGTAGATATACTTTCAGTTTAGGGCAAGGGATGAAGGGAAGGCATTGGATGATTAGCTACCTTGGTGATGAAGGGTTAACGTTGTTTCATGTTTGATCCGGTTTGATGATTTTTTAGAAGGATCGGTGGCTCGGTCGAGTTCGATTTCCACTCCGAACCAGGAGTAGTTGAGCCGGACCGAGGTCACCTGAGGTCGGGCACTCGGGCCTGGTCCCCGAGGTCGGACACTCGGGGTCGATCATCCGAGGTCAGACACTCGGGGTCGGTCGCCCGAGGTCGAGCACTCGGGGTCGGTTCCCGAGGCTAGTCCCCGAGGTCGGGCACTCGGGGTCGGTCGCCTGAGGTCTGCCACTCGGGGTCGGTCATCCGAGGTCAGGCCCTCGGAGTCGATTAAACAATTATAGTTCGCTCTTGTCAAAAGTCAGAGGGCAGCCCCCGACATAATCATCACCTGACACAGCCGCCAAGAGTTAATGAGGGACAAAAGAGACAGTTTACGCAGGGTGTCAGGCGGTTGCGGCAGTCTCATAACATTAATACGATTGTCACCATCACGGTTTATTAGCTGACCATCCCTTAATGAGACATGACAGCTCTGACAAAGCAGAGAGCTTCCCTCCCCTATATAAACTCCCCTGGGAGCTCCAAGGGGGGGATTGCTGTCACATTGCAACCACGCCACTACTTTGTGAACCCTATTTTGGTCCGAGCCAAGTGACTTGAGCCTTGTCCTCATTCGAGTCCGACCCCCCGAGTTACAGTAGACCAGGTCGTCTTGGTCAGACCGAGTCATCCGAGTGAGAACCGGTCTTCGCTTGTCGACAGAATCAAATTTGGCGCCGTCTGTGGGAATCCCGCCTGATCGAAAGACGAAGATGAGTGACTCCAACCGGGTGACTGTTACTCTCTCACAAGAAGACTTGGATTTGCTGATAGAAGCTAGAGCCAGGAAATTGGCGGAGGCCCAACAAGCAGCTGCTCGACCCGCTCAGCCGGGCCAGGCCGAGCAGACCGCCCATGTGGGCACTGATGGAGGAGTTCGACAGGAAAATAGCTCCCATTTCCACCGAGCTCTGTTTGGCCCAGCGGAGGGGGCAGGGCAGTCTGATCCCCATGAAGACTCTTCCAGTCAAGCCAGAGCTGACAAAGGGAAGGCTCCCCTTGTGCTGACCCCGGGAGAGCATACTGGTTTCCCCTTTTCTAGCCAGATTCTACAGGAGTCGCGTCCTAAACGCTTTCGACTCCTGTCTATTCCCGAGTATGGAGGGGCTACGGACCCGGAAGAGCACTTAAAGAAATTTGAGAACGCTTCGATGCTACATCAGTACCCGGATGGTGTTAAGTGCAGGGCCTTCCTGACCACCTTGGCTGGGCCAGCCCAGCGGTGGTTTGACAGACTTCCCGAAGGGTCGATCAAGGACTTCTCTGATTTCAAAAGACTGTTCCTGTAGCATTTTGCCAGTAGCAAAAGACATCACAAGACCAGCTTAAACCTGTTCACCATGAAGCAGGGCTCCAAGGAGCCCTTAAAAGCCTACATCAAGAGGTTTAACCAAGTTGCTCTGGACGTGCCACCGCTACGTCCGAGGTGTTAGTCAGTGCCTTCGCGCAAGGCTTGCAAGAGGGTGAGTTCTTCAGATCCTTGATCTGAAAACCTCCGAAGGACTTTGGAAGCCTTTTGGGGAAAGCCAGTAAATACGTGGACGTCGAAGAAGCACAAGCCGCCAGGCGGCCGGAGGTCAGACCTACGCCCGAAAATCCTCAGCAACATCAAAGAAATGTACCTCCTGGAGGGCCTCTCAGAAGCCCCAAAGCTATGGGACACCGACCAGGAGCTGAGAGGGGAATAGTTCAGCAAGTGACCCAGGGTTGCGTCCCTTCCAGGTGGCAACCCTACTGTTCTTTTCATAACAGTCATACACACGACCTTCAAGACTGCTGGCAGGCCGGTAGAGGTCGAGGTCGTACCGGTCGAGGAAGTCCAAGAGGAGCTCACCAAGGAGGTGGTCGAGGTCGGGGAAGAGCCCCGCCAAGCCAATCCGAGTCCCCCGCCCGACCGACCGCCCTTACCGCAAGACAGTTATTCCCGACCTCTGGCTCCACCGAGCATGGGAATGCCAGCGAAGAGCAAGCCAATCAACAGAATGCAGTGCACGGATCCATCAACGTGATTTCTGGTGGTCCCACCTATGGAGACTCCAACCGGGCGCGGAAATCCCAAGTCCGGCGCCTCGATATCTATCAAGTGGGTTGCAGTGCCGCCCAAGCTCAGGGGCCACAGATCAGTTTCGGTCCCTCGGATCTGCAAGGAGTGGAAGTGCCTCATGAGGATGCTTTGGTCATCACGGCGATCATAGCTAATTATCAGGTCCACCGGACCATTGTGGATTCAGGGAGTTCTGTGAATATCTTATACTTGAAGGCATTTGAACAACTGCAGATTGAGATAACTGAGCTGCAGCCCGTAGCCACACCTTTATTTGGATTCACAGGAAATGAGGTCCAACCGCTGGGCCAGATCAAGCTGGCCATCTCACTCGGCGAGGAACCCTTAAGAAGGACCAGGTGGTCTACCTTCCTGGTAGTGGACGCCCCCTCAGCCTACAATGCCATCCTGGGCCGACCGGTGTTGAACGAGTTCCGAGCCGTGGTGTCCACTTTCTACGTGAAGGTCAAATTCCCAGTGGGTGATCAAGTTGGAGAGGCTAAAGGAGACCAAAAGGTAGCACGTCGGTGCTATGTGGATGACGTCCGAGTGGAGGTTAGTAAGTCCTTCCGAGCTGCGCCGGCTAATTGCAACATGGTGCAATCCTCTCAGCCCTCTCCCTGGGCTGATTTAATAGAAGAAAAGGAAGAGGTCCAGCTCTTGCCTGGCCGAGAAGAGACTCGGGTGAGGATAGCTCCCGGACTACCGACCGACCTACGACAACAGCTGATAGAATGTTTGACCCAAAACCAAGATGTGTTTGCCTGGTCCCAGCAGGATCTGAAAGGGGTCAGGCCCGAGGTCATGGAGCATAAATTACACGTATACCCTGACGCCCGACCGGTGAAGCAAAGAAAAAGAGACTTCAGCCCTGAGCAGAATAAGATTATCCAGGCCGAGGTGGAAAGGTTGCTGAAAGCAGGACACGTCCGAGAAGTGCAGTTTCCCGCCTGGCTGGCCAACGTGGTGCTGGTCTCCAAGCCAGGCGACAAGTGGAGGGTCTGCATTGACTTCAGGGATCTCAACAAAGCTTGTCCCAAGGATTGCTACCCCCTCCCTCGGATAGACCAGATGGTGGACTCTACCGCGGGGAGCGAGCTCATCTGTATGCTGGATGCCTACCAGGGATACCACCAAGTACCCTTATCCCGGGATGATCAAGAGAAGGTCAGTTTTGTCACAGCGGAGGGAACTTATTGCTACACTGTTATGCCCTTCGGACTCAAAAATGTTGGGGTGACCTATCAGAGGCTGATGAACAAGGTCTTCAGGGAGCAGCTCGGGAAAAACGTGGAAGTGTATGTGGATGACTTCCTCATCAAGTCCCTCCGAGCCGCCGACCTGATAGCAGATGTGCAAGAGACCTGCTACACTCTCAGGAGGTATGGCCTCAAGCTTAATCCAGCCAAGTGCCTGTTCGGAGCTAAGAGTGGTAAATTCCTCGGATACATCCTGACCGAACGGGGGATAGAGGCTAATCCAGGCAAAGTGAAAGCTCTGTTGGACATGCCTCCCCCCAAAAACCTAAAAGAAGTCCAGCGCTTGACGGGGAGAATCACTGCCTTGTCCCAATTCATCTCCCGGTCGGCTGATAGAAGTCTGCCGTTCTTCAAGGTTCTGTGCAAGGCCACTAAGTTCCAATGGGATGCTGAATGCGACCAGGCCTTTGAAGAATTGAAGACTTACTTGATCAGTCTGCCGGTATTAGCTAAACCTGAGGAAGGGGAACCATTGTATGTTTATTTATCTGCTACTGAGGGAGCCGTGAGTGCTGTGCTTGTAACCCAGAAGGAGACCGAACAGCAACCGGTCTATTTCTTTGGGCACTTACTTAAGGAGGCCGAGTGTAGGTATACTACACTCGAGAAATTAGTTTATGTCCTTGTGTTGATGGCTCGGCGACTGCGACCATACTTCTTGGCTCATCCTATCCGAGTGCTGACCAACAGCACACTCGGAAAGGTGTTGATCAACCCTGAGGTCTCCGGTCGGATGGTCAAATGGACGACTGAACTGAGTGAATATGACATCCAGTACCACCCCCGAACTGCGATCAAAGCTCAGGCTTTGGCGGATTTTCTAAGCGAGCTCCATGCGGAGAAAGAGGAAGGAGTATGGAAGATATATGTGGACGGGTCGGCCACACGGGCAGGAAGTGGCGTGGGAGTCTTGTTGGTCTCCCCTGAGGGAGACTCACTGCACTTAGCTGTACGCCTAGAATACCAGGCTATCAACAACCAAGCAGAATATGAAGCTCTCTTGGCAGGTCTGCAAGCGGCCAAACATGTGGGTTCTACTCGGGTCATCCTGCACTCGGACTCCCAGTTGGTGGCTCGGCAGGTGACCGGGCAGTTCGAGGTCAACGATGAAAAGTTACAAGCTTATGTGGAGGCTTACAAGCAATTACAAGCAGAGTTTCAAGAGGTCCAGATTTTACAGATCCCTCGGGGGGATAATGCCAAGGCTAACGAACTGGCTAGGTTAGCCAGTTCGGTCCATCCCTGGGTCTTCCGCAGACCGTCACCTCAAGTCATGTTGGTAGCCCAGGTGGAGAGAGAAACAGAAATGGAAATACAAGGAGACTGGCGAGCCCCATTCATAACCTATCTGAAGGAAGGGACTCTTCCGGTCAGCTCGGAGCAAGCCAGGATATTCAAGATAAGGGCGGCCAGGTTTACTCTGATAGGAGACGCGCTGTACAAGCGAGCCTTCTCCCGACCACTGCTCAGATGCCTGGGAGAAGAATATGCAGATTATGTGCTACGAGAAGTACACCTGGGGTCCTGCGGAAACCACTCAGGAGGTTGGTCCATGGCTCGGAAGGTTTTACTAGCAGGTTACTTCTGGCCGACCCTCCAGAAGGATGCGGAGAGATTGGCCCTTTCCTGCCTTTCTTGTCAGAAGTACCAGAATCTATCGCACCGACCTGTCGAGATGCTGAGAGCTTCCACTGTGTCCTGTCCCTTCGACCAGTGGGGCATGGACATAGTAGGACCGTTCCCCAGGGCAGCCGGTCAGAAGAAGTTCTTGCTAGTGGCAGTGGATTATTTCTCTAAGTGGATTGAGGCAGAGGCCTTAGCCCGGATTACTGAACAAGCAGTGAAGAAGTTCCTGTGGCAGAATATCTTATGCCGATATGACATACCACACAAGCTGGTGTCGGATAATGGTCGGCAATTCCAAGGTCGGATAATAAGAGAGTGGTGCAAGGAGTTCGGAATCAAACAGGCTTTCACCTCAGTGGCATACCCCCAAAGTAATGGTCAGGCCGAGGTAGCTAACAGAGAGATTCTGAAGGGACTCAGAGCCAAGTTGGACCAGGTCGGGGGGTCCTGAGTGGACGAGCTACCCGGCGTTCTGTGGGCTCTCCGGACCACTCCTAAAGAAGGGTCATACCCTTCCAGTTAGTACACGGTAGCGAAGCTGTGGTACCCATGGAGGTCGGCTGTGAATCTGACAGAAGACATCTGTACGGGGAAGACAATGCGGAGAAAAGACGGGCGGAGCTAGATCTGATTGAGGAGGTCCGAGCCAAGGCTGCAGTACGCATGATCGCCTACCAGCAACGAATGCGACGCCAATACAACCAGAAGGTTATACCCCGCACTTTCCAAGTAGGAGACAAGGTATGGAAAAGAGTCAAGCCAGTCGGGGAAGTAGGCAAGCTGGAGCCTCAATGGAGTGGCCCTTTCCTGGTAGTCGAAGCGCTAGGATCAAGAGCTTACTATCTACAAGACGCTCAAGGAAAACGGCTTGGAAGACCCTGGAGTGCAGTGCACCTAAGATTGTACCGTGAGGAGTGTGGAGAGAAATGATTCTTGTAACTGTACTCAGAAAAAACGATGACAAAAAATCTGACTCTCCAAAAGACAATTACAGCAAGTTATAAGTGGGCTTGCTCTCACGCACCCACCGGACTCGACGCCGATCGGGCGTGGCGTTCCACGTTCGATCGGGCCCGGTCGGGCGTGGCGATCCACGCTCGGTCAGGGTAAGTCGGACGGTGTCCAGACTCTTGCTAAGCAAGTTATAAGTGGGCTTGCTCTCACGCACCCACCGGACTCGGCGCCGATCGGGCGCTGGCGTTCCACGTTCGGTTCGGGCCCGGTCGGGCGTGGCGATCCACGCTCGGTCAGGGTAAGTCGGACGGTGTCCAGACTCTTGCTAAGGCAAGTTATAAGTGGGCTTGCTCTTACGCACCCACCGGACTCGGCGCCGATCGGGCGTGGCGTTCCACGTTCGGTCGGGCCCGGTCGGGCGTGGCGATCCACGTCTCGGTCAGGGTAAGTCGGACGGTGTCCAGACTCTTGCTAAGGCAAGTTATAAGTGGGCTTGCTCTCACGCACCCACCGGACTCGGCGCCGATCGGGGCGTGGCGTTCCTAGTTCGGTCGGGCCCGGTCGGGCGTGGCAATCCACGCTCGGGCAGGGTAAGTCGGACGGTGTGCAGACTCTTGCTAAGGCAAGTTATAAGTGGGCTTGTTCCCACACACCACCGAACCCGGCGCCGATCGGGCGTGACGTTCCACGTTCGGTCGGGCCGGTTGGGCGTGGCGATCCACGTTCGATCAGGGTAAGTCGGACGGTGTCCAGACTCTTGCTTAAGGGAAATACGAATTAACACATTTCTGTGATCTTCACTGCCAGGATGTGGCTCCCCACGTTCTGAGAGACAAAAGGGGATAGTAGGTCAGCTTGATAAAGCTGAACTAGTCGAACCAAAGCACACAAGCTAACTCGGCTTCGCCGATAAGGTTAACTCGTCGGAAACAAGATAGAACGCTAAGTCAGAGGTACAACCCGACTGAACAATATGCCCGAACCCGGGTA
>JAGFNQ010002121.1:229891-343247 GCA_024364735.1 Boesenbergia rotunda
AGCCCTTTTGATGAGATGACACAGCAGGAGGTGAACGCGGAGAGGAAAAAGGGAAAAGAGTCAGCTCAGAGTGCATCTCAGACTCAGCCACAGCAGACCTCCGGACAGAAGCGTGGCAGTCAGGGACAGTCAGCTCAGAGCACTTCTGGGGCATCTGGTAGGCCTCAGAAGTCTGGTCGCTACTCTAGAGGTTCTTCTCGGCATTCTCAGCAGCGTCAGCAGAAGAAGACCAGCGGTAGTTTTCAGTGCACCTTGTGTGGTTCCCGTGAGCATTCCATGACAGACTGCCCTGTGGGGCATCCAGTGTGTTTCTACTGCAGGCTCCCGGGACACATGAGTAGAGATTGTGCCCTGAAGGCACAACACGAGGGGACTGGAGGCACGGGCCAGAGTGGCCATACCGCACACAGTGGTCATACTGCACAGTCAGGACCACAGCGAGGACGGAGGACCCAGCATTCTTTTCGTCCACCCCAGACAGTCACTCCAGCAGTGGTTTATGGTATGTCTGGATATGAGCATGTCGGTACTCCAGCGACATCTCAGAGTTCTATCTCGACACCCTCGCATCAGTATATGACACAGCCTCAGTACTATCCGAGTTATCAGCCGGCACCGTATCAGCCTCAGACTGCGGTTGGAGCACCGGTACCCCAGCCTTGCCACCACCGCAGCCCCAGCAGTATCCTCCTCTACCTCCACCACCAGAGTCAGGACGAGTTTTCGCCGTTACACGAGAGGAGGCACAGAGGGCGGACGGATCCGTATTTCGCGGTATTATCTCCTTATATTCAGTACCTGCAGATTTATTAGTGGATACTGGTAGCTCGTACTCGTTTATTTCACGATTATTCATGGCTAGGATTGGTAGGTTACCTACCTCTATAGCACGACAGCTATCTGTGTCTTTACCATCTGGTGAGACCTTGTCTATCACTCAGGAGGTCCGAGGATGTCCCTTGGACTTCGACAGTATGATTCTTACTGTAGATCTGCTTGTACTGGAGATGGTGGATTTTGACATCATTCTCGGCATGGATTGGCTCACAGCGTACCATGCCACAGTGGATTGTCGGACGAGGGTGGTCACTTTCAGACCTCCGGACCAACCCTCGTGGGATTTCACCGGCATCCGAGACGACGGCATATCGGTTATTTCTGCGCTCCAGGCGCAGAGATTGCTATCCCAGGGTTGTTCTGGCTTTCTATTATCCATGATCAGCGCAGACGATAGCAGTAGCACATCTCTTCCAGATGTTCCAGTGGTTCGAGAGTTCTCTGACGTCTTTCCAGAGGAGCTACCCGGTCTTCCTCCCAGGAGACAGGTTGAGTTCACTATTGAGCTGATACCGGGGACTTCGCCGGCATCGAAAGCTCCGTATCGTATGGCACCGAGGGAGTTGGATGAGCTGAAGGTCCAACTCCAGGAGTTATTGGACAGGGGATTCATCAGGCCTAGCGTTTCACCTTGGGGCTCCCCAGTTCTCTTCGTGAAGAAGAAAGACGGTTCTTTGAGGTTGTGCATCGACTACAGACAGTTGAATGCAGTGACCATCAAGAACAAGTACCCCCTGCCACGGATTGAGGATTTGTTTGATCAGCTCAGAGGCACTTCAGTGTATTCTAAGATTGATCTGCGATCCGGATATCATCAGTTGAGGGTCAGAGAGGCAGATGTCCAGAAGACAGCGTTCCGCACCAGATATGGTCATTATGAGTTTTTGGTAATGCCATTTGGGCTTACCAATGCTCCAGCGGTGTTCATGGATCTGATGAACCGCATATTCCTGGATTACCTAGATCAGTTCGTGATTGTCTTCATCGACGATATCTTGATCTATTCACGTTCTGAGCAGGAGCACGCGCAGCACCTTCGCATTGTTCTGGAGATCCTCCGACGGGAGTGCTTATATGCGAAGTTCAGCAAGTGCGCGTTCTGGCTACACTCAGTTGGTTTTCTGGGCCACGTAGTTTCCAGTCGAGGTATTTCAGTAGACCCTCAGAAGATCGAGGCTGTCACCAGTTGGGAGCAGCCGAAGTCAGTTCAGGAGGTTCGCAGTTTCTTGGGATTAGCCGGCTACTACCGACGATTTGTCGAGGGCTTTTCGAGCATTGCTATGCCGCTGACACGCCTTACCAGGAAAGGCGTGAAGTTTTCATGGTCAGAGGCTTGTGAGTCTAGCTTCCAGGAGCTGAAGCAGAGACTAGTGTCGGCACCCGTCCTCGTTCTTCCATCAGGAGAGGACGGATTTGTGCTTTTATACGGATGCATCTTATCAGGGATTGGGGCGCCGTTCTGATGCAGCACGGGCGGGTAGTGTCTTATGCTTCTCGACAGCTGAAGGAGCATGAGAAGAACTACCCAGTTCACGATTTAGAGTTTGCAGCCATTATCTTTGCGCTGAAGATCTGGAGGCACCACTTGTATGGGATCACTTTTGAGATATTCACGGATCATAAGAGCCTCAAGTATCTTTTCACGCAGAAGGAGCTCAACCTCCGACAGAGGAGGTGGATGGAGTTCCTGAAGGACTACGATTGTACCATTAGCTACCACCCTCGGAAAGCTAATGTCGTTGCTGACGCCCTGAGTAGGAAGTCCAGAGGAGTACTAGCCTCCCACCGAGTACTGGTTACCGAGATCGTCCAGAGTTCTCAGAGTTGGGTCTAGAGGAGCAGGGTCAGACTGAGAGGGGTATTCTGGCGACCATTGTTGCTCAGTCTTCCATCCGGACGAGGATCAGAGAGGCTCAGGAGAGTGATCAGCACCTGCAGTCCCTCGGCAGCCAGATAGCTTCAGCACAGCAGTCTGAGTTCACCAGAGATGACGAGGGTACTCTCTACTTCCGAGGGAGACTTTGCGTACCCGAGTCACATCCGGTCCGAGAGGAGTTACTCCAGGAGGCTCATCGCTCCCCGATTTGCCATCCACCCGGGCGGGACCCGTATGTACCGAGACCTGAGGCGTTCCTACTGGTGGAACGGCATGAAGAAAGACATCGCGGATTTTGTAGCTAGATGCCTAGTTTGCCAGCAGGTTAAGGCCGAGCACCAGAGACCTGCTGGACTACTTCAGAGGATTCCCATTCCCGAGTGGAAGTGGGAACACATTACTATGGATTTCGTGGTGGGATTGCCTAGGACCAGACGAGGTCTTGACGCGATTTGGGTGATCGTTGACCGATTGACCAAATCCGCGCACTTCCTAGCTATTCGGAGGACCGATTCATTGGACAGATTAGCAGAGCTATATTGCAGAGAGATCATCAGATTACACGGCATACCATTGAGTATCATCTCTGATCGAGATCCGCGTTTCACCTCACGCTTCTGGCAGAGTCTGCAGAAGGCCATGGGTACCGAGCTTAGATTTAGTACCGCCTTTCACCCGCAGACCGATGGTCAGTCAGAGCGTACGATCCAGACCTTGGAGGACTTACTACGAGCCTGTGTTATGGATTTCGGAGGCAGTTGGGAGGATCATCTGCATCTTGTCGAGTTCGCCTACAACAACAGCTATCATGCGGCTATCCAGATGGCACCGTATGAGGCGTTGTATGGTAGGCCTTGTCGGACACCCACCCTCTGGGAGGAGGTTGGGGAATCCCAGCTGTTAGGACCTCAGAGAGCTCAGCACGAGGCAGAGTTAGTCCGTACCATCAGACGCAGGATATCTGAGGCGCAGGATCGTCAGAAGAGTTATGCCGACCGGAGACGGAGACCTCTGGAGTTCTCCATGGGTGATCATGTGTTTCTGCGAGTTTCACCCACGAAAGGGGTGAAACGATTCGGTCTTCGAGGTAAGCTTGCTCCGCGTTACATTGGCCCTTTCCAGATCCTGGAGAGGATTGGAGCAGTGGCTTATCGTCTAGCTCTTCCACCATCTATTTCCGGGGTACACGATGTGTTTCACGTATCTATGCTGAGGAGATATGTACCCGACCCTTCACATGTACTATCAGATGTCTCAGTTCCACTTCAGCCTGACGCGACTTATGAGGAGGTTCCCGTCCGGATTCTGGGTCACCGAGAGCGTCAGTTGCGGAACAAGACAATCCGGCTTGTTAAAGTCGGATGGCAGCATCACTCGGATGAGGAGGCTACCTGGGAGCTTGAGGATGTCATCCGAGCTCGCTACCCCCACTTATTCACTTGAGGTATGTACGGTTAGTTATTGTGCAGTATTTCTATATGCATACTTCTTAGTAGGGTTTACTATAGTGAATATCGAAATTTGGGGACCAAATTTTTATTAGTGGGGGAGGATGTTAAATCCGACACGTTTGAATAGGTTCCGAAATTTTCGGAGAATTATCGGATAGGTCCCGGGGCTTCCGAGTCCATGGACACAAATTTAGGGACCAATATGAATTAAAACTCATAATTACAAGGGTTAAGTAGTAACAAACATTAAACTAGGGGTGAGATTGTGATTAGCCCAAAGTTGCTTGGACCAAAGTGCAAAACTCCCACTATAAGTCACTTGCGTTTCCTCCACAGCCGCAACATTCCCTTTCCTCTCTCGCTGCCCTAGCCGAACCCGACGCCACCTTCTTCATCGTCTTCCTCTTCTCCTTCTCCCGTCGAGCCCTAAGTCGCCGCAGCCGAGCCCGACGTCTTCTCTCCGCGTGCCCTAGCGGCAGGAGCTTTCCTTCTCCTTCGTGCGAGTCGAGCAGGAGCTTCCCTCTCCCCGGTTCTTCTTCTTCCTGCTTCTCTCTCGTTTGAGCCGACGCCAGGCCTCCCGTGCTCCCGGTGCGAAGCAACCACCGATTCCCTTCCCCGTTCTTCACGCGTGTGTGAGGCTGCTCTTGCCAGCTTCCATCTCCCAGCCACGGCACAGGTATGGAGCATTTCCTAGGTTTGGTTCTGGATGTTTTCTGGATTGTTGGCTCGAAATGGAAGCTGAATTGGATTTAGAGTTGGTTTGGCAGCATTACTCCCTACTCCTACTCGCTGTGCTGATTTGGTTTTTCTGCTTTAGAGAACTGCTCGGGATTAGGTAAGGAAAGTGGTTGATTGTTGTAGCTCTGTCATTAGTTTCCCTCCGTGGTTTGGAAATGTTAGAGAAATGGAGTGTTGAATGAGATTCCTATTTTTGGGAGCAGGTTTGAATTGGGCTGTGGTCTTGGAGGCTGCCGTGAGCAGCTGGGTGGATTTCCCCTGTCCTGTGCCAAGCAACCAAGGGAATTGGATAAGAGGTAAGGCGATCAAGTTTAATCTATGCTCAGTGTTAATTGATGTGTTCTTGATTAGTAGGTTAGTATGAATGATTCTATTGAGGATTCTTTGGAATGGATAGAATTAAATTAGGAGATGAAACCTAATCTAATCGGGTGGATCATTAGATTAGAACAAATGGTAGGTTTAATATAGAATATGACACTATATTAAACCGAGCCGTGATGGATCGAAATTCATGATTAAAACTAATCATGGGAAAATTAAGGGGCATTCATTTAATTAAAGGTAATTAAATGGACAGGAACGATTAAGTTAACCCTAGAAGGGATTTGGGATTTATTTAGCTATTTACTAATTTTGTAATAGCTAATATAAATGTATCCTTTATACAGGGACTTGATTTGATTATTGTGCTGATTATTGGCGGGTGGTTCTATTTCATTTGATACGGACTTCACTCTTTTGGAGGCGGGTACCCTTTGACTTATCTCTTTTGATATTGTCATGTGATTATGCATAGACTGTTATAGATAGCAGTAAGATTATACGCTATCCCTGTTTATTATACCTGTTCTGGATACTTGTTGTCTATCCCTGAGTTATTATACTTGTTCTGGATACATGTGGTTTACCTTTGAGTTAGTATGTTGTAGTTCCATACAGTTTCAGGTATTGTCATAACTATATGTATGCTTAGAGATCGTGTTGTATCTCCTGCCTTTGACCTTGAGGGAATTGTAGTTTCCAGTCAGTATACCTTGTAGGTTCCCTGTATTTTCTGTTATAGGATTTCAGATTGAGACTTAGTATACTGAGGACTTGGGGAGGGAGGTATGTGTATCTATCATACACCATCCTTGCATTGTTGCATGCCGGCGATCAGTGACTCCCTTGTGGTTGAGCCTAATCGTCTTCCGGCACATGATATGCACACACGGCCACTCATGGGTTAGTGGATACCGCTGGGTGTGTGTGCATTTGCTCTGTATTGCTCCGCTCGTCCACTCAGGGGTAGTGGTTTCGGAGCGTGGTAGCAAGCAGGGATCCCTTCTCTACCCATAGACCAGAGAAGATGAGAGAGATATCTCCCCCATATATACATGGGGCGGAGCGATAGCTCCACCAGCATCCTGTCCACTCGGTCACTCAGTAGCAGTGATGGCAGAGTGCGGACAGTGTCACGGCTCTACCCACTCGGCCGACACAGTATCGCCTGTCTCGGTGGCTTGACTGGAGTTAGGGGGTGACCATGGCATTGCACCATGTGCATATTTTGCATCGTGCATTGTTTGCTGCACTTATTTGCTGCACTTGTTTGACATTGCATATTCTGGAGACTTGTTACCTGTGCTTATATGTCTATTGGTATTCCACTGGTATTTCTTACCCTCTGTACAGGTTAGATGGATTCAGGTATGTACCTACCCAGTATTTTCAGTTCCAGTCTGTCCCTACTGTTGATATGAGACTGTATTAGCTGAACCCTTATTGTTGGTATAACTTTCTATGCATATCTGTTGGGTATTCGCTGAGCTATGGACTCACCCCGTTGCCATACATTTTATTTCAGGTTGATGCCTGCCAGGAGATCCCTAGCAGCCAGTCCCCAGCTCCAGAGGAGCTCTGCTTGGATTTATTTTACGTTGTTTTTGCTTATGGACCCTGTGTATATACTTTGCTTCCGTTGCCCTGTTTTTGGACATGTATTCATGTTTTTATTCGATGGTGTTGTACTTTTGAGTCCTATGTTGGACTTCGTTTGGTTTTGGTTTTGTTCCTGCCCCCTGGCAGCTCAGGTGAGTTCGGATTTTGGTTTTACGACGGTTATAGTTATATACCAGTTATATATGTGTGAATTGGATGCCTGAGGCCCTTTAAACTGCGTGGTTGTGTTATATATATATTGTGTGTGATATATTTATCTGCGTGTTTGTGTAAATTGTCCGCCGGACAGGGGAGGTGCTGTCCGATTTTATATTGGAACAGCGGCTCCTGGGTCTCGGGGCGTGACACCCTACCAAACATTAGGTCCTGTTTGACTTAACGCTTGATCACTTTAACCAGACCTTAGTATATTGTCTCTGCCAAACATCAGGTCCTATTTGGCTAACCCTTTGTCAAACTGATCAAACCTAGGTTTACCCTACCAAACATCAGGTCTTGTTTGGCTTAACCCTTGATCACTTTGACCAGACCATGGTATACTGTCAAACATCGAAACTCTAGAGGTTGACTATTCATGACTGATGCTCTTTGCATCAACAATACATGCAGTATATTTTAGTTGTTCTTATTTAAAAGTTATCCCTCAATCTTGTAGATGCATATCCTCATCCTTGAATCCTACACAAAGAAAATTTAGACAAGAAAATCAAGTAATGGGTTAGGGTTAGAAGAAAGAAGAAAAGGGCACCATGGGTGGCCTTGAGTGGAAGCACGCCTATGTGAAAATTGACATTAGTGTGTGAATTGGAAGAGGCACGACTGTGACTAGATGGCACAACCGTGGTGTGGAATTTTCTGCTCAAGAGACACGATCATGCCTATGGGACATGGTCGAGGCGTGTGAATGGTTGAGCAGGAGACACAGTCATGTCTAAATGCAATAGCCATGTCGTGTAAACTACTGTAAAGAGAACACAACATGTGTCAAATAGACATGACCCATGCCCTGGAAAATCCTAGCTTGGGCGTGGAGGGTTCCATGATCGGCTTGGGGATGTTATTGGCCCTTAAAAGAAATAAAATAAGAGATTAAACTATACTAAACAAAATAAGATTGAAATAAAAATGTGATTGAATTGAACTTGGGTTGCTTCCCAAGAAATGCTTGTTTAAGGTCATTTGCTCGACCCCTTATTAGTTTCATCTAAATCTTGCCCATGGAGGAGTAATATATTTTACTATGGATACTAAGTATCTTAACAAATATGCTCTCCTTCAAAGGGTTGTCATGAAATCTTCTATCCAATTTTTCTTTGGGTATCCATTGTGAAAACTCGTCATTAATCATCAAAGGGAGTGTATCTTTGATTGAAATCATAGCTATAGGTAGGAGAAGCTCTTCTAGATCCTGAGATTAAGAGGTATTTGAGTTAAAGTAATGCACTCCTTGGTCAAGAACTCAACTACATATTCCTCAAGCTCATCTTTATTGTCTCCACTCATCTAAGACTCTTCCCAACTTATGAGTCGAGTTGAATTTCTAACACATGATGTGACTATATTGTCGCTCTTATCATTCATTTGCTTGATTTACTCGTGCATTTGAGCTTGTGCAGTGAAGATGTCTTCCGCCATCTTCTCTCTTCTATCCCACTGAGATGGTGTTAGAACTTCCTCTAATGGCCCACAATAATTCTGCCCTCCATGAAATTGATTATTCCATGAATTTTAAGGGTTCCTCCAACCAGGGGTGAAGATGTCTTCCGCCAACTTCTCTCTTTTATCCCACTGAGATGGTGTTAGAACTTCCTCTGATGGCCCACAATAATTCTGCCCTCTATGAAATTGATTATTCCATGAATTTTGCAACCAAGATTATTTGTATGTGAATATGATGAGGCCCATACATTAAACTTACTGTTTAGATCATCGCCCATACATTAAACTTCCTGTTGAGATCATCCAATGATTTTTCCAAGTTGTGTATCTTGATGCAGCTTTCGACTGTGTGACTCCTTAATTGACAAACCTCACAATAGTATTGTCCTGACCAATGACTATAGTTGGGGTGGGTACCCCATTTTTCTTCATGTATTCTATATGCATGGTCAAATAATCTTGGGTAGTTATCCTTCACATGACTTGTTGCACCACCAATTGCACAACAAACAATACTAAAATTCATAGCAGTCATTTGGTCAAATCTTTGAATTAGAGAATCCAATTTAGTATTTAGAGAAAACATATCCATCTAACGGATAATAGTCAAAACATGATAAACATGTAGTGGTGAAAGACAAGAAAATAAATGTAATTTTTTCAAAATAAAAAGAAAAATATCAAGAGTAGCTAAATTACTTATTGACTAATGTTAATGCGAATAGTCCCCAACAATGGCGCCAAAAAATGTTACAATACCGCAAGTGCAAAAGTGCACAGCAATGTCGTCAGTTATAAAATGAGTTATCGTATATACATGGACTGTTGATTAAGCACTAGTCAAGTCTACAAAGTAAACTATATAGACAATCAATTTGTGTTTAAATCTTATGAGCTAAAGAAAGAAAGAGAGTGAGAATAAGAGAGAGAGAAAAGGAGAAGATTTGATCTTGAGGGAAGGTTGGAATGGGTGGAATCTAGGATTTCGATTTCCTTACAATGATAGTTGATGACCCATGAATTGTTCATATCCCACTCTCTATGTTTATTGATGGTGCGCCCACAAGTGCATGTGAACGTCGTGAAATAATAAAATATTGATCCACAGGGACCGTTAATTAAGCACTAGTTGAGTCTACAAAATAAGCTATATAGACGATCGTAGGGTTGTGTGAAAGTTTGTGAGAAAGAGAGGCAAGGAGAGAGAGAGGGGGGGAGGGAGTTGATCATTAGGGAAGGTTGGATGAGTAGAAACTAGGATTTCTATTTCGCTACAATTTTAGTTGTTGCTCTATCGGTTGTTCATATCCTAATCTCAATGTCAATGTGCCTATAGAAATCCTAACTAGATACCAATGTTAACCCTGTAGAAGTGCATCTGAGTACTTCCCTCTTGGCCATCCAATGTCATTAAGTAGAGAAGGTAACCTAGAGAGTCTAGTTAATGGTAGCCCTTTGTCACTAAGGCCTCCCTGGTCATACTACTCTAGATTATGCTAAATATTTCCTAACACGGGATAAAGAGGAACTCATTAAGTGTTGTTAGCTAATCACTTGTAAAGGGTTAGCCTCCATTCCAAAGTAATGTACAAGATGTCCGGTTAAAGGTAGCCCTTTCTCATTAAGGGCTCCCCAGTCATAAAATCTCGGACACTCCCTCTATGTAGCGGTCAAACCTTCATAACTATATGTATTCACCATTACACATTTCATCAAACACAAATAAGGTACAATACATATAAAATAAAACATAAACATTTCATTGAATAAGAAAATGGACAAATCCATAATTTATACATCAATATCAAACAATATAATAGCTACTCCCTACATCCTAGATCAAAGAAACTACTCTATTACAAGGGAGATACAATAAGAAGACAAGGAATAAAGTATCTACAACTCAAAACATGAACAGAAGAGAGAAGAGAATACTTATCGATGTGTTGTCAGTCTTCTTGGAGGATCTCCTTGCTCTGGAGATTGATGGATTGTCGATGGAGGCGAAGACAATAGCTCTAGGGTCTCCCCTAAAGGGGAGACCCTTCCCCACGGCAAAGGGGCAATCCTTAGGGCAAAGATGTGTCAAAAGGGGAGAAAATCCCCTTTTATACCGAAGGGACATGCCCGGAGGCACAGTCGTGTGATTCTACATGGCCCGAACATGTCCACATGACCACAATGGCATGGTCGTGTGCCACACGGCCAAAATGGCACAACCATGTCATTTAGCACGACCGTGTGACACGGTTGTGCCAGTTGTGTCTCTCCTTTTTGGATGTCAAAACATCATTTACTCAAGTTGATGTCTTCGGTAAATTATAGATCTCGAAGTTCTCTTCAATATTCATATAGAGATCATCCCAAAATTCTAACTACGTAAAAAGTTATAACTATTTTACTTTTGGTGTGTAACCTAGTTGGAGGCACGACTGTGTCATTTGACACGGTCGTGTGACATAGATGTGTGGACCATATCTCCCCTTTCTTACCTCAAGTAGACATTTCTCGAGTTGATGTCTTCATAAAAGTTGTAGATCTTGAAATCCTTTTTAATTTTTATGTAGAGAATAACCTGAAAGTCCAACCGACCAAGAAGTTATTACAGTTTCAAAATCAGTTTGGGTGTACCACCTCACACGGCCGTGTCTAGGGGAGGCACAGCTGTGTGGCTCCTTTTATCACAGCTAAATGTTGTTTTATTGGCTAAGGTATGAAGATGTTGGATATCATGTGAATGGAAAGGGAGGTGGTGGGACTTTAGTCCCACATTGGGACTTTCTAGTGAGTAGAAAATGAGGTGGAGAATAAAGAGACTCCCTTGTGAAGTGGGGTTTTAGTCCCACATTGGGAGTTTTAAGGTAAAATGGTTGGTTTATATTGTTTCACAAGCATGTTAGTTGTGAACAAATGCTAGGGGAGAGGCTCTCTCTCACGCGTGGGTGCGCAGGGGGGGTGCAAATCCAGGGCTCGGATTTGTACTAATCCAAGTGAACTAGTGTGCGTGCACGACCTGCGCGCGTCGAATGTCCGACTGGTCGGGGCAAAAAATAGAGGCTTTTGTTGGGTTCTCCCAGTGCCAAAACACAAAAACACAGCGGAAACAAGAACCCTCGAGCGATCCATGTGAAAGAAAAACTCATACAATGTTCATCGATTTAATAGATCTATCTAGTGTGTATACCTTTGGAGCGTGCTCTTTGCTTATCCCGCTCGTCCAAGATGCGCCAGATCTCTTACACGTCCAAGTGTCTGTACCTCTATTCGTATCCACACGGACACAATCTCTCAACTTTGGGAGAACTACCTTAGTTGTGCTAGCAACTTGAGGTAGCTCGCAGAACACCAAGAAACCTACAATAGGGTTTCGGCCAAAAGGGAGAAGTGGAAGAAGAGAAGAAGGGAAGAAGGAAAGCGCACACACACTTCAAAATGACAAGTCCCTCTTTTATATTAATCCCATGAATATGAAAAGTCTTTTGTCTCTTTGACTTCCCTTCATTAAAGCCAATAAAGAGCACATCTTTTCATGTGACTCTTCACCTTCTCTTCATCCAATGAAGAGAGACTTTTTCTTTTTCCCCATGCAATTCCGACCGGGCCTCTCGGGCTTCTAACTCGGTCTCTCGACCAAGTCTCCCAAGTGCCGACCCCGCCCCGTCTTCCGAGTGCCGAGCTCCCGACCCGTCTTCCGAGTGTCGATCCCCGACCCAGTCTGCCGAGCTCCCAGCCCAGTCTGCCGAGTGTCGAGCTCCCGACCCAGTCTACCGAGCTCCCGGCTCAGTCTGCCGAGTGACGAGCTCCTGACCCGTGCCCCTGTGTTCCCAACTCGAGCTCCCGAACTGACCTCCCGAGTTCCTAACTCGGGCTCAGATCTCCCGAGTTCCCAACTCGGGCTCAGATCTCCCGATCAGATTTCCTGAAGCATCGTGTCCTTAGTGTGTGACCCAATAGGTTCTCGTGACGTTGGCAATGCGCCTAAACACTTTAGACACATAAACAATGAGCGGCATCTAGCAATGCATCATTGCTACCCAAGTAACAAGAAAAGTCGAGATCCGACTAAACTTTCGTGACTATAATAGTGTATGGCCTTGTCCTTCTATCCTTGATATCTAGATTGACCAATGAGGCATAGACCGTGTCATCCTCAATCAATCTGGTGTTTCTTGATCCCCGAGTAGACTCACTCAAACAAATGAGCTCAATATCTCATATTGACTCATTCGAGCATGGCCATGAGTTTTAGTAGTCCTACTCGATCAAGGGGCCCACAAATATCACTCCCGTCATATGGGAGGGATAGATCCCATCTACATCACTCACATCTCTCTGCATAATTCATTACATACCCAGTGATCGCCTTTATAGTCCACCCTGTTAAGGGTGACATTTGACGATACCAAAGTACATAACTCCTTATGTAGGGAACCGTAGTGACTTCAGGTCTAAGGACTATTCATACTAATAGTCACATGAGAAAGTTTATGACACTCATATGATAATCTATGAAACTTTCTTATGGCGGGTCAATTCAGTACACATTCTCCAATGTATACCCATGTGTCAACTTGATATCACATATCCATGACCTGTGAGCTCAAGTCATCAGTTGACCTACATGCTAGTCTCCATGCATTAATATTGTCCTTGAATATTAATGCTTGATTAGGAATAATTTAGTGTAGTGTTCTCTACATTATCTCACTATCGATTCAACCAATCGATATAATGTAGATAAGAACCTACTACTCAAGGACGTTATTATACTTAGTTATTTGGCACAAATACAAAGTAAATATAATAACCAAACATGTCTTTATTAATGATAGAATATGATACAAAATGTCCCTAGTCAATCATCACATAATTGGCTCTAGGGCTCCTACTAACAGCTTTAACCAAGAGCAAGATAGACATAGACGTACATAGTGATTCTCTTCCACTCCACCTCATTCCTGACCTCCTGTGGTAGCGTTCGGATACTTCCTCAGTTCGCCATGAGCAACGAGTGCTCCGTTGTGCCCGTGGTTCGACTGTTGTATCCTGAGAGATAGACGTCCATCTGAGCCTCGAAGCACCGCCGGAGGAGGACAAATCTGTTTCAAGGAAATTGCGCTGCGCAGGCCTCAACAAATTCCTAGTCGGTCGGGAGACGCCTGACTACTACTCGGAAACTCGGGAGCCCATCTCGAGAGCTCGGGAGATACTACTCAGGAGCTCGGCTCGGGAGCTCGTGAGACACTACCCTGGTCGGGAGACACTAGTCGGGAGCTCGGGACACCTGGTCTGGAGCTTGGGATACACTGATCGAGAGCTCGGGAGACTCTAGTCGGGAGCTCAAGACCTGCTTGGGAGCTCGGGACACCTGGTCTGGAGCTCGGGAATTCAGCTTGGGAGACTGCAGTTTCGGAGAAGCAGCTCGAGCCACTCAATAGATAAGTTAGAATTATTGTTTGTAATTTCAGTTTATTGTAAATTCTCCGAATTTCCTCCAACAATCTTGAAACAGACTTTGATTCTGTTGAGATGGCCACGGAACGTGTTGAGGTGAAACAAACTCATCACCAGGCCCCCTCCGCCCCGGTCGCGAATGTCCCGATCAACCATGGGGAAAATCCAGAGAAGTTCACTGGGCTGAACATCAAGAGGTGGCAGCAAAAGATGCTCTTCTACTTGACCATGCTCAATCTGGATCGGTTCTTGACCGAGGACCCTCCCAAGCAAGCTGAGGTTGCTGAAGTGGAGGCTTGGTCTCATTCTGAGTACCTATGTCGAAACTACATCATCAACTGCTTAGCCGGCTCGCTGTATGCTGTGTACAACACGAAGAGAATAGCTAAGGAGTTGTGGGATTCCTTGGACAAGAAGTACAGAACGGAGGATGCAGGGGCCAAGAAGTCAATCGTGGGGCAATTCCTGGACTACAAGATGGTTGACTCTAAGACAGTGATCAGCCAAGTCCAGGAGCTTGATAACTAGCATTTTATGTCAATTTATTTGTTCATTTATTTAGCATTTTTTATCTTATCGTATGTTTAAATCATGTTTATATCACATTTTACGATTAGGATCTATTTTTGAGCTCATTATAATTTCCTCTAAATTTTGGTATTATTTCATAATTTTTGTAGGGAATTAAAGAGGGGCATTGGACCAAGGCTTGAATCAAAGGAATTGGACCCATGATCAAAGAAATTGGATCATGTTTCATTGACTGAACCCAAGGTTTGGTTGAACCCAGGCTGAACCAGCTGCTGGGCTGAGCACATCAAAGGGCTGAAAGGGAGCTGGTTAGGCTGAACCCAAGCTTTGGACTGAGCTCTGGTCTGAGCTGTGAGTGAGCTGGGCTGAAGCTGGACTGAACATGGGCCGCTGGGCTTAGCTTGATCGGCTCTCGACGGACTCAACTGGGGGGCTGCGGGAGGAAAAGGGGAGAACCCTAGAAGCCGGAGCTCATTCGACTCCATCGTCTCCTCCAATCGATCGAAGCCCCTTCTTCACAGCATCCGGTCATCTCCTCACCTCTTCACAGCCCTTCATCAGATTCGGGAGCAGCTCATCAGATTGGGCAGCATGTTCTTCGTTCTTCACAGCAATTTCGGCAGCAGCTTCTTCATTTCCTTCATCAGATTGTTTGTTGGTTTGATCTAGTTTGATGTTTGTATTGACGGATGAATGCTTGTATTGATGCTTGATTCCCCATGTTTGGATTGCACGTACTGTGATTGAATGCTTTCATGCCTACCATGTGTTCGATGAAATGTATCTTCCATTAGTTAGGTTTTAATTGTTGCATTTGAGTTCGTTAAATTCTTGCACTGCTTTGTTAGTTGAATGCTTCATGTTTTCCTTATGTTCTTGTATTTGATTCGGATGCAATAGATTAGGTTAGATTAGGTGTCTTTGATGTTCTACATTTCATCCAATGGTTACTCTATGTTAATTGCAATTTCCTTGTCAAGCGTAGTTAGGTTAAGTTAGATTTTCTTACTTGCACTGTCTTTCATTGATCAGGATTAGATTTCATACTTGCTTGCTATTTGGTTCCGTAGTCTTAGCTTTCAAATCCAAACCCCAGTTTCATATCCCAAAAATCCAAAAGTAATAATTTGGAATCCTAAGATTATTAACCTATCATTACATTCCTTGAGAGAGACGACTCGAGTTACTCTATACTACATTAGTTTAGGGGAGTTCGATACTTTAATTGTATTTGAAACCGTAAAGCGACTAAAACACGGTTATCAAATTTGGCGTCGTTGCCGGGGACTGTAGTGGTGTTTGATAATTTTAGGATTTGTTTCTATTCTTATTTGCTTTATCCTTTTGTGTACGGGTGTTGCCATTTTGTTTGTTTTGTGACAGGACTGCAGGTTCAAAATGTCTTCAAATGAACAGTTAGAGATCATATTTTTGATGGAGTTAAAAGATATGTTTAAGCACGCTTATTCATCTACTTACCAGCAGCCGGGTCAACAATTTCAGCAGCAGTCATATTCAGATTTTCAACAACCAGATTATCAATTTCAGCAAGAGTAGCCACAACAGTAGTTTCAGCAGAGCTTCCAAGATTTCCAACAACCATTCAATTATGATCAGCAAGGATGGCCACATTCACAGCAAGTTTATCAGCCACCATTCCAGAATTTTCAGCAAGACATTCCATCTTCACAGCCCCAGAATTTTCAACCTTTCAACCAACACTTTCAACAAGCAGATCAACAATTCCAGAGTCACATTCTTCAGCAACCTCCACCAAGTTGTCAAACTGATTTTCAACAACCTCAACAGTCAGATAGGTATAACTCATTTTCTAATTCCTACGATTCTAATTGGGGGGGATAATTCATATTTCAGGTATGAGGATACACAAAGTCAATTTACCGAGCCATATCCAGCATATCAAAACCTACAGACATTCCAGGATGATCCTATGCCTTCATGGTCACATCCGGTTCAGCAACAAGATCCGGAGTTTCCACTCACTTTGGAGCCTTTTTTCACTCAACTTTTTTAACAAAATGAGAGGAATTTTCAGCAATTTAACACTCAATTTCAGCAGCTTAGCGCTCAGCTTTGCACTCAGATTCAGCAGCAAATTGAGAGGGATTTTCAACAATTGAGCGCTCCATTTCAGCAGGATCAGGAAGACTATAGATAGAATCAGAGTAGGACTGATTCTTCCAGTCAGAACATAGAGCAACAAATTGGACAGATATCCTCCACCATTAGTCAGATGCAGACTGCAGGGACCAGGATCGATGTTCAGAGAGGATATTCTAGTTCAGATGAGGCAGAGGAAGTGTTAGCTACAGGGGAGGCTGAAGATTTAAAGACTGTATCTGACTCATTTTTTGTTGCAGATGATTCTATAGGTGTAGCGGATTGACTAAGCCCCAGGGATCACCTATATTGATTGAGATGCTTATAGAGGATAGGTTTGAGAGTGTAGGGGATTGCACTGAGCCCCAGGGACCACCCATACCTACTGGGCAGTCATTATCTATAGAGGCAGTGGAAGAGATTGATAGTAAAGCTTGTGACAACCTTGAATTTGATTCTGAAGCTCTACAGGACTCTTCTAGTTTTTTATTTTGTGATCCTTCTAGTCTTTTATTTTGTGATGATATAGTTGCTGTTGATCCTAACTTTTCTAATATGGTTGTTGCAGATATTATTGTTGAAGCATGTGTTGGAAATGATTCTACAGGTGTAGAGGATTGTACTGAGCCCCAGGGACCACCAATATTGATTGATACCTTAGAAGATTTAGAGGATAAGTCTGAAAGTGTAGGGGCTTGCATGGTGGAAGCAAGAGCCCAAGAATCACCTCTCTTAGTTGAATGTCCACCAGAACCTGAGATTGAAGAGGAGCCTGTACATGACCAGGAGGAGGTCATAGTTACATCTACTCTTGTAGAACCTCCAGATATTCTTCAGCATGATAAGGTAAGTATTTCTCCTATTTCCTTTGAAAAATCCATGGAGGTACCCCAGATTGATTTTATTGGCTGTGATGCATTTTTGGATACATTCTATGTAGAGGTTGTTTATATTTCATCTCTTTCTTACCCTGCATGCGTTCGGGAGGTATTTTCTTTTCATGGTTTTGCAGGGTCCCGTATACTTCTAGAGTGGGTGCTCCAACTGAATAGACTCCAACCTCCTGGAAGGACTTCCAAAGAGCATAGAGAGAGAGGAGTTGAGCTTACTTGTACTTGGAGCTATTCACCTCTAAATTGGATCTTGAACCTTAATCGTTTCCGACCACCGGAACACACATATGTAAAGTCGAAGTGTGGGGGAGCAGTGCACTATGACATAGATCACATAAAGAATGCTCTCTCAACCATTCGAACTCCACCACTACCGGGATGGATGCTACTCCTTAACCGACTCCAACCGCCAGGAATAAAGGGGAGTTTGTTCCTTTCTTTTCTTTTCTTATTTTTCTTTATGTTCATACTTGCATGTTTGTTTTCTTTCATACTTTGCATTCATACTTCGCTTTCTCATTCTGCATTTTGTTTGGTCTTAAATAAATCTTGTTTGATTTCGAGTTGTATCTCCCTACATGTTCCTTTATTATGCTTTGAGAATCATAAAAGATGGTTAAATATGACTATTGAGTTTTGGTTTCCTTGGTATGCTTGGGGACATTAATTGCATTTAGTCATTTGCTGTGGTGATAGACTCTATCTTGTTAGATTAAGCATGACATTTTATTATTCACCTAGTGAGGATATTACCATGCTTAGCCTTAATACTCCTATGTGTGATAGCATTTGTGATACTTGACACTCTAGAACTTGCTTTGATTCTTTTTGAAATTACAATAACATACGCTTACATGAATATGATGGAGGCAAATTTTCTTGTTGATCTCCTAGTTTTTCCCTCTACTTTGCTATTGATATTAGTGAGCATTTCACCTATTGCTTCCATGTTTCATTGCCTTTCCTTTGTCAAATCTTCTCATTGTTATTGCATTCTCATTGTCATATCTTTATTAGCTTATTCTTCCCTTGAGCATGAGAGCATAGGGTGATTGCATGATGAGTTATATTTTTTATTTGTCTATTATTAGCCTCTATTATTGTGAGTTTTAGACGTTGTCATGCTTTGTCCCATTGTCTGAGGCAGGTTTTAAGTGTGGGGGGAAACCAGTGCGTATGGACGAACGCTTGTTGGAAGAAAAAAAAAGAAGAAGAAAAAAAATAAAGATGAAAAAAAAAATCTCTCTATGAAAAAAAAGAAGAGAGAAATGAAAAAAAAAAGTGAAAAAAAAGAAGTGAAAAAAAAGAGAAAAGAATGAAAAATGGAAAAAAATTTCTCAAGCATTTGGGATTTTGTTAGTTAGGAACAGGAAAGAATATTTTCTTGATGCATACTCTTTTGATATCATTGTTGAGAGAAATTCAAGAGTGACGTTGTTAATACCTACATGCATTTTTAGAGATGTTTTAAGTGGTTGTTGTGTATTGTATTGAGAATGCGCAAGGAGAATTTTGAGTTTGGATGTTGGTTGAGTTTTTATTTTGGCATATGGTTTGATTGTATACATCATGTTGATTACCCTAATGCTCTCATATTCTTTATGATCTCCTTTGTTATCTACCATTCTTGTTCTCTTGTTAGCACATGGTTTCATCATTAGTCCTAGAAAAGTCCTCTTGATTTGTGTACTTATGTTATAGTAGTGGAGAAGTAGAAAATAAGCAAGCATATGGTAGTGCAATGTCATGAATACTTTGAGAGAACTCCACTTTCATATCTGTTATTTTTGTGAGCATCAGTGCATATATTTATCTTGTGAGGTTGTTGTCATGCTTAGTTTATTCAAGTTGATGAAATTGTCATGCCTTTTGACTTATGTGAGATTTGAAACCATAAATACATGGATTCTTGAGACTTAATGATCCTAAGTAACCTTCTTTTATTATTCTTAAAGTATCGATAGGGGATGTAATGTTTGGGAGATATTTTATTTTCTTTTAGTTTTGTTTACTTGCTCGAGACGTGCAAGAATTAAGTGTGGGGGTGTGATAACTAGCATTTTATGTCATTTTATTTGTTCATTTATTTAGCATTTTTTATCTTATCGTATGTTTAAATCATGTTTATATCACATTTTACGATTAGGATCTATTTTTTGAGCTCATTATAATTTCCTCTAAATTTTGGTATTATTTCATAATTTTTGTAGGGAATTAAAGAGGGGCATTGGACCAAGGCTTGAATCAAAGGAATTAGACCCATGATCAAAGAAATTGGATCATGTTTCATTGACTGAACCCAAGGTTTAGTTGAACCCAGGCTGAACCAGCTGCTGGGCTGAGCACATCAAAGGGCTGAAAGGGAGCTGGTTAGGCTGAACCCAAGCTTTGGACTGAGCTCTGGTCTGAGCTGTGAGTGAGCTGGGTTGAAGCTGGACTGAACATGGGCCGCTAGGCTGAGCTTGATCGGCTCTCGACGGACTCAACTGGGGGGTTGCAGGAGGAAAAGGGGAGACCGATCTCCGGAGGGGAGAGGGGGACGAAAACCCTAGAGCCCGACTCCATCTCCTCCTCCTTCCCTCCATTGGTCGGCGGTTCCATCTCCACCATCACCACCGCCGGCCTGCCACTCTCCACCCTTTATTCTCCTCCATCTCATCCCGATCCATCTCCATGCTGCGAGAGAAAGGGGGAAAACCCTAGAAGCCAGAGCTCATTCGACTCCATCGTCTCCTCCAATCGATCGAAGCCCCTTCTTCATAGCATCCGGTCATCTCCTCACCTCTTCACAGCCCTTCATCAGATTCGGGAGCAGCTCATCAGATTGGGCAGCATGTTCTTCGTTCTTCACAGCAATTTCGGCAGCAGCTTCTTCATTTCCTTCATTAGATTGTTTGTTGGTTTGATCTAGTTTGATGTTTGTATTGACGGATGAATGCTTGTATTGATGCTTGATTCCCCATGTTTGGATTGCACGTACTGTGATTGAATGCTTTCATGCCTACCATGTGTTCGATGAAATGTGTCTTCCATTAGTTAGGTTTTAATTGTTGCATTTGAGTTCGTTAAATTCTTGCACTGCTTTGTTAGTTGAATGCTTCATGTTTTCCTTATGTTCTTGTATTTGATTCGGATGCAATAGATTAGGTTAGATTAGGTGTCTTTGATGTTCTACATTTCATCCAATGGTTACTCTATGTTAATTGCAATTTCCTTGTCAAGCGTAGTTAGGTTAAGTTAGATTTTCTTACTTGCACTGTCTTTCATTGATCAGGATTAGATTTCATACTTGCTTGCTATTTGGTTCCGTAGTCTTAGCTTTCAAATCCAAACCCCAGTTTCATATCCCAAAAATCCAAAAGTAATAATTTGGAATCCTAAGATTATTAACCTATCATTACATTCCTTGAGAGAGACGACTCGAGTTACTCTATATTACATTAGTTTAGGCGAGTTCGATACTTTAATTGTATTTGAAACCGTAACGCGACTAAAACACGGTTATCAGAGCTTCAGGTGATCCTACATGAGATCCATTCAGAAGGTATGGTTCTGAGTGAAACCTTCTAGGTAGTAGCCATAATTGAGAAGCTGCCCCCCGACTGGAAGGATTTCAAGAACTACCTGAAGCACAAGCGAAAGAAGATAAACGTGGAGGAACTCGTTGTTAGACTTCGCATCGAAGAAGACAACAAGGGTTCAGAGAGAAATATGTTCTCTCAGGCTACTGTGAAGCCCAACGTGGTCGAGCACGGACAAAGCTCGAAATAGAAGAATTATAAATCTTCCAAGCTGGGACCCAGAGGAGGCATCGCCAAGAAGTTCTCTAGGAAGTGCTACAAATGTGGTCGAGTTGGCCACAAATCTTCGGAATGCAAGAAACTGAAGAAGAAGCAGGAGGCCAACCTGAACGAGGGACCAGAAATGGAAGACCTCTGTGCCGTGGTCTCTGAATTGAACCTGGTGGGTTCAAACCCGCGGCAATGGTGGATTGATACTGGAGCCACCAGATATGTATGCTGCAGTAAGGAACTGCTCCATAATTTTGAAGAAATTAGTGGAGAGAAGCTATTCATGGGGAACTCGGCAACCTCGGACATCATGGCCCAATGGAAGGTGGTGCTGAAGATGACCTCGAGCAAGGACCTCACACTCACCAATGTGTTATATGTTCTGGAGATTCGAAAGAATCTAGTGTTCGGATCATTATTAAGCAAGCATTGCTTTCGCATTATGTTTGAGTCCGACAGAGTTGTACTGTCGAAAAAGGGAATGTTTGTGGGAAAGGGATATGTATCTGATGGGTTGTTTAAGCTCAGTGTAATAGCCATTAGGCCTAAGATAAATAAAGCTGAGAGCTCTTCCACTTATATGCTTGAGTATTTGTGTTTATGGCATGGTAGACTAGGACATGTGAATTACGATGTGATTCGTAGATTAATAAATATGCAAAGCATACCGACATTCCACCTTGACCCGAACCACAAGTGTGAGACTTGTGTTGAAGCGAAGTTGACAAGGTCATCCTTTCAACATGTTGAAAGATGCAACGAACCACTCGACCTAATTCACATCGACGTATGTGACCTTAAAGGTACACCGACACGTGGTGGGAATCGGTACTTCATTACTTTTGTAGATGAACACAAAATACTGTTATGTGTATCTTCTCAAAAGAAAAGATGAAGGTATAGAGAAATTCGTTCTCTATAAAAATGAGGTTGAAAACCAACTTAAAAAGAAGATTAAGGTGGTTCGAAGTGACCGAGGTGGTGAATATGTATCACCATTCGCTGAGTTGTGTGTTGATCATGGGATCAGACGAAACAACAACTCCTTATACCCCTTAGTAAAATGGAGTTGCTGAGAGAAAGAATCGAACTCTTAAGGAGATGATGAATGCTCTTCTATTGAGCTCTGGACTGCCAGACTCCAGTGGGGGAAGTTGTGTTAACAGCTAATTACCTTTTAAATAAGGTCCCTCGAAAGAAAATAGATAAGAGCCCTTATGAGTTGTGGAATAGAAGACGACCATCCTACAAATACTTGCGAGTGTGGGGGTGTCTTGCCAAAGTTTTGGTGTCTGATCCGAAGAGGATTAAGATAGGACCAAAAACTATTGATTGCATATTTATCGTATATGCACATAACAGTAGTGCATATCAGTTTTGTGTTTATGAGTCACAATTACCGGATATACACAAGAACTCGATAATAGAATCGAGAAATACCTCATTCTTCAAGCATATATTTCCATATAAGACCCGAGAGAATGCTAGCTCCTCAAAACGGGTGAAGGAATTATCAGAGGAAGAAGAAGAGGAAGATGAACCAGTTGAGGCTGCGCCTCGGCAGAGTAAGAGAGCTCGGGTGGAAAAATCTTATGGATTAGATTTTATTACTTTCATAATGGAAGGTGAGCCCCAGAGCTACTCAAAAGCTGTGAACTCTTCTGAGGGACCTCACTGGAAAGAGGCAATTGCATCTGAAATAGAATCTATCTTGCAAAATCACACTTGGAAACTTGTGGACCTTCCTCCGGGAAGTAAACCATTAGGTTGCAAGTGGATCTTCAAGAAAAAGATAAAATCAGATGGCACAATTGACAAGTATAAGGCTAGGTTGGTAATTAAAGGTTACCGACAACGAGAAGGCCTTGATTACTTTGATACGTATTCTCCGGTGTCGAGAATAACGTCCATTAGAGTGTTGTTGGCTATTGCTGCTCTATGGAACCTGGAAATACATTAGATGGATGTAAAGACGGCCTTTCTAAACGGAGATTTAGAAGAGAAAATTTACATGGAGCAACCTGAGGGGTTTTCTGTACTAGGACAGAATAACCAGGTTTGCAAATTGGTGAAGTCTTTATACAGCTTGAAACAAGCTCCAAAGCAGTGGCACAAGAAATTTGATAATACCATGCAAGAAGGTGGATTCAAAATCAATGAATGTGATAAATGTGTCTACACGAAAGCTACAGAAGATGACTTTGTCATCTTGTGCTTATATGTAAATGACATACTTATCATTGGGAGTAATGATAAGATAATCAAATCCACAAAAGACATGTTGAACTCAAGATTTGACATGAAAGACATAGGCCTAGCTGATGTGATTCTAGGAATCAAAATTCTTAGAACAGCTGAAGGACTTATTCTTAGTCAGTCCCATTACATGGACAAGATTCTTGAAAAATTCACCAATGGTGATACTGCATTGGCACGAACGTCGATAGATACTAGCCAACATCTATCGAAAAACTGAGGAGAAAGTATCTCTCAGGTAGAGTACGCTCGGGTGATTGGAAGTCTGATGTACTTGATGAATTGTATAAGACCAGACTTAGCCTACGCAGTAAGCAAACTGAGTAGATACATGAGTAATCCCGGTGTTGAGCACTGGAAAGGGATAACAAGAGTACTAAGGTACTTGAGATATACTCGTGAAAATGGACTGCACTATATGAGATATTCTGCTGTTATCGAAGGATACAGCGATGCGAGTTGGATATCTGACATGAAAGACTTGAAGTCTACGAGTGGTTATGTGTTCACCCTGGGGAGTGCAGCCATTTCATGAAAATCTTCTAAGCAAACCGTAATAACCAGATCCATGATGGAGTTTGAGTTTGTAGCTCTTGACAAATGTGGTAAAGAGGCTGAATGGCTACGACAATTCTTAGAAGATGTACCGAGATGGCCGAAACCCGTGCCGGCAATCTGCATACATTGTGATAGTCAATCTGCAATTGGCCGAGCACAAAGGCATCTATAGAATGGTAAGTCTAGACATATACGTCGAAGACACAATACCATTAGACAACTACTCTCAACTGGAGTTATCACTGTTGACTATGTGAAGTCAAAGAATAACTTAGATCCGCTAACCAAAGGGTTAAATCGAGAGTTAGTTGCAAGCTCATCAAGAAGGATGGGTTTGATGCCGATAGAAAATGTTGGTGCAAAGGAAACCCAACCTATGCAGACTGGAGATCCCAAGAACTAGGTTCAAAGGGACAACCTAACTGCACTGACAAAGTTGTTCACTGTAAGGGAACGACCCTTTAAAATAGTGAAGGATGGAGGTTAAGCATACGACTTTTAATGATTCAATAGAGTTATATGGATAACTCTTAAGAGATCACCTATGTGAGAAAGAAGTGGGGCCGCTTCGAAGAGAATTAGAGGCACAATTCTTAGAACTTCTCGCAGAATCAGGCGTGTTCATGGCCAAGAACGAACACACTCATGAGAACTGAGGTGTATCAAGGAGAGTCCTGGGTGAGATGTGTCAATGCTTACATAAACGGCAGCACAGTTCAAGGACATCATGTCTACTGTTAGCCGGGAAGTAAGCAGATCTTCACAAGGGAAGGTTCAAAGGGTGAAACCTACCTATCCTATACACGACTCAACTGCTGAATGCTATCACCATGTTTCCATTCATGTGGGGGATTGTTGGATATCATGTGAATGAAAAGGGAGGTGGTGGGACTTTAGTCCCACATTGGGACTTTCTAGTGAGTAGAAAGTGAGGTGGAGAATAAAGAGACTCCCTTGTGAAGTGGGGCTTTAGTCCCACATTGGGAGTTTTAAGGTAAAATGGTTGGTTTATATTGTTTCACAAGCATGTTAGTTGTGAACAAATGCTAGGGGGGAGGCTCTCTCTCACGCGTGGGTGCACAGGGGGGTGCAAATCTAGGGTCCGGATTTGTACTGATCCAAGTGAACTCGTGTGCGTGCACGACCTGCGCGCGTCAAATGGCTGACCAGTCGGGACAAAATTTGTCCAAGCAGATGAACCAACGTTTTGCCAAATTGTTTTTGCTCAAATGTAACTGATGCATTAACGTTTGATTAATGCAAAATCAATAACCCCCAAGCGTTCAGATCTAGCCGGTTAATTGGCAGTAATTGACGATTAATTTGTCATTGAATACTGCAGGGGTTTGAGCTATATATAGAGGCTTTGACCGAGAGCAAGATAGACACAAACGTACAGAGTGATTCTCTTCCACTCCACCTCGTTCCCGACCTCCTGTGGTAGCGTTCGGATATTTCCTCAGTTCGCCACGAGCAACGAGTGCTTCGTTGTGCCCGTGGTTCAGCTGTTGTATCCTGAGAGACAGACGTCCATCTGAGCCTCGAAGCACTGCCGGAGGAGGACAAATCTGTTTCAAGGAAACTGCGCTGTGCAGGCCTCAACAAATTCCTGGTCGGTCGGGAGACGCCCGACTACTACTCGGAAACTCGGGAGCCCGGCTCGGGAGCTCGGGAGATACTGCTCAGGAGCTCTGCTCGGGAACTCGTGAGACAATGCTCTGGTCGGGAGACACTGGTCAGGAGCTCAGGACACCTGGTCTGGAGCTCGGGATACACTGATCGAGAGCTCGGGAGACTCTGGTCGGGAGCTCGAGACACCTACTCGGGAGCTCCGGACACCTGGTCTAGAGCTCGGGAATTCAGCTTGGGAGACTGCAGTTTCGGAGAAGCAGCTCGGGCCACTCAACAGATAAGTTAGAATTATTGTTTGTAATTTCAATTTATTGTAAATTCTCCGAATTTCCTCCAATAGAAGAAACATTTTAGATCTTGAAGTCTTCTTCAATTTGATATAAAGAACAGCTCGAAACTCCAACCGAACAAGAAGTTATGGTCGTTTTACTATTGTCCTGCAGTGCTATCAGGAATTCGACATGACTATGCCTAAAAGGCATCGCCATGCCATGTAGCATACTGTGAAAAATAGGAAATAAACATGGTCATATTCTTTAGCTCGTCTTGGTCATGTGGAAGAAATTTGACTAAATTTTGACATTATTTATACCACCATTTGATCCGAGGAAGATGAGCATGTAAAGAGAATTTCTGAGTCAAGTATTGGAAGAAGCACAGCCAATCTGAATTCTCCTCAAACTTGCTCTATTGCTCCATATTTGCTCTGAAACTCATCTTATCAATGAAAACCAACAAAAAGTAGTTCTCCGAACAAAGATAGTAAACATAGAAAAATCATAGAAAAATGGGGTACAATAAAAGTAGATTATGCTTATGAAATACATGTAGATGTGCGTTAAATAATGCATAATACCATATATAATTTACGCACATCAATGTCGTCGGTAATAAAAAGAGTGAGTAATAAAAGAAAGAGAGTAGATGCGCGATAAATGTAGCAAACTTGTTTCAATATCGCAAGTGCATGGCAACATCATCAGTAATAAAAAGAGTTATCATATCCACAAGGACTATTAATTAAGCACTAGTCAAGTCCACAAATAAGCTATCTAGACAATCAATTTGTGTTTTAAGAGCTTATGAACTAAAGAAAGAGAATGAGAATGAGAATAAGAGAGATAGAGAGAGGGAGAAGAATTGATCTTGGGGAGAGGTTAGAATAGGTGAAATCTAAGATTTTGGTTCCCCTACAATGATAGTTGATGACCCATGAATTGTTCATATCTCACTCTCTATATTTATACACTTGTAGAGATTCTAACTAGGTACTGGTGTGAACTCTACAAAAGTGTGCCAGAGTGCTTCCCCTTTGGCATCCTATGCCATTAAGTAGAAAAGGTAACCTAGAGAGTCCAGGTTAATAGATACCCCTTGTCACATGAGGGCTCCCAGTCATATGTCTCTAGGTTAGGCAAAATACTTCCTAATACGTGATTGAGAGAAACTCATTACGAAATATTAGATAATTTTTTGTAAAGTATCGGCCTTTATTTCGAGGCAACGTCCGAGATGTCCAGGTTAAGAGATACCCCCCCCCCTATCAGAAGAGGCTCTCCCAATCATACAATCTCATACACTCCCTCTACGAGACGACCAAACCTTCACAATCACATGTATTCATCACGAACACATTTAAACAAACACATTCAACGCACAACACACATAGAACATGTCATAAGCGCATCATTGAATAAAGAAATGGACAAATACATAGTTTATACATCAACATATCATAGCTACTTCTTACATCCTAGATCTAGAGAATCTACTCCATTGCGAGGAAATACAACAAGAAGACAATAAAAGTACGCAATCTACAACCCAAAACCAAGATTAATAGGGAAGAGAAGGCTTACAGTGCGTCACCAGTCTTCTTGGATGGAATTCTCGCTCCGGATGTTGATGGATTTTAAATGGAGGTGAAAGTGACGGCTGTCGGGTCTCCCCTAAACCCTTCCCCCAAGAAAGGGGTTGAACCCCAAACCCAAGATGTCTTTAAAAAAAGGAGAAAATCTCATTTTATAGCAGGAACACAACCCTACTACGAAGCACCACACGACCATGCTTAGAAGACTTGACCATGCCTTGTATTTTTCTCCAAGAATTGACACGGTAGTAACCGGAAGGCACGGCCTATCCGTGAGTAGTTTTGGGAAGTGAGGCACAGTCGTGCCTATGTAGAGTTCGGCTGATGCTTCAAATGGAGACACAGTCGTGCCTTTGAGACACCGCCTGGCCGTGTGTATTTCGTAGATGGCACCTAAGACCTTTGGAGAGGCACGGTCGTGCCTCTTTGTCACAGCATAGCCATGGGAAGTGCTGGGTGAAGTTGAATTTTGTCTCCAAGGTCCGATTTTGGTCCAATTTGTCTCCAACTCCCGTCTTGTCATGAAAAATATATGAAGAACAGTTCTCCAAATAAAAATGGTAAAAGTAACAAAATCATAGAGAAATAGGATGTGATAAAGTAGATCATATTCAAACAAATATAAATAAATGTGTGTCAATCAAAGCCTAAAATATATATATAATTTATGCAGATCACTAAGGGCTCAATGCATCAAGAGACCTGATGGCAAATGACTTTGATGGTTAAAATCAAGTTATAAAAGATAAACATAAGTGAGTTGTGAGAGACAAGTGATTTTTATTTTAGATTCATAGTAACTCTTGACTTGAGCAAGAACTATATCATTAGATTAGTTAGAGTCAACAATCTAGTTTACTAATCTATTGAGTTGACTAAAGAGTTGGCTCATGCTTGATGGCTAGTGAAATGGATGTTTCTGTTCAAAGCTCAATTGATGGGATATGTTGAGTCATCTATGAAACCAATTGATCCCTATATAGAACCTAAAAGAAGATTACCAATCAGGTAGACGAAAGTTGTATCCATTAGAAATAAGAAGCAATTAATTGAGTGGTCTACTAATGTCGGTATCAATAGACTTAATTAGTCATTGTCAAGGAGAATTGTTGACTATTATGGAGCCAAGTAAACTCGAGATCTGTTAGCAAACTAAAGCCTAAGACGACAGTGAGAATACTCGACTAAGGATGTGTCCAGTTGACTTGCCTATTACATAACATAAATGTAAAGATTGTATAAGAGAACTAAAGAGTCTTTGAGGACAGGCAAAACTTAATCAACATTTTGATATTCCTTGAGTTTCCTTGTAGTGTTTCATAGCCTAGATTCAAAATTGTCTTGTTTATCTTTACTTATAGTTTCTATCTTCTTGTAAGACTAGTAAGAAGTTTCTCCACTTTTAAATGGAACCCGAGAAGTTGAAAACATAGTGGAAATTCAAGAGTGACTCATTAAAAATTCATAAGCCTTAGTATGATTAAGTGTTTTAAAACTATATCATATCAATATTATTAACATTAATTCTATTTATGTTAATTTCCATTGAGTTTAACCTTATCGACTGACTTTTCTAAAAGCATTAATAAAAGTAAGAATTGTATTCAACCCCCTTTAGTCATCTTAACAATCTTTTTATTTTACCCAAACCTACTAGAAACCCTAAAGTGATCTTATTTCTTTATTTTATATGTTGTGTTTTTTAGATCATTTGGAGTCTTGTTGTGTGTGTTTTTGATGTTTGATTCTAAAAAACAATCTAACTGTTCCACAAACTAGTGAAGGATCCTAAAATAGTCTAATTCCTAAAACTAGCCGTATTTTATGTTTCTAGATCCTCCAGAGTGATTTTATGCTCTTGTTTTTTATGTTTCAAGTATTGGAAGGCTATTTAATAATTTTGTCTAGAATTTTTTTATTTTTTATTATCAGATATCAAGTATTTTAAACCGATTAATTCTGAAATAATCGATCCGGACTCATGAATATTTTTCATTAATTATCAGAGTAAATTTGAAAAGCACAGATAATCTTAACAGATAGCCTAACATCATGAGTGATTCAAATACCGTAGACGTATGATAAACCGTGTGATAGATTCAAACACTCGTTGTATGAGAACTCGTTCTATTTTTTACCATCGCATTATATGCCGATATAATTTTGTCTAAAACTATTAAACCGCACTAAAGTGGTTCACTTTAAAAAATAACGGTTATCTTCCTGGGATCGTTTAAGTCTTTAGTGATTTTCTTTTTAAAGTTTTAAGTCCTTAAAGGTCGTCAGTGTTTAGATCAAATATTTTAAATGGTTTCAAAACTTTTAGATGGTTTTAAAGTGGTTCGATTACAAAAATTAGCCCTTTTGTTTCTTTGAGCTTCTAAAGTCTTGGTATAAAAATTTTGCCCACAACTGCTAGATGGCCTAAATTGATTTGGTTTTGGATTTGAGACATAGAACCAGGTATTAATCCAATCCCATCAAGCCAGAAGCGAATGAGATTATGACATTATAATTTAATATGCATTTCCAGCCACACCTAACAAAGAGTATTTATAAACATAACCTTTTGAATTTAAGATTAATTTGAGCTTAGGCATTTCGAGCCAGGGTCAAATATAACAAATGAATGAGACAATTCTATGGTCAATATACAATTTTAAGAAAAAAAACCTGGTTAAAAGACAAGCAGAGAGTTCATCACTTGGATGAACACAACATGCACTAAGTCAGAGGTCCAAAAAATTGACCAGATCTATTACAGCCTTCCAAATTAGTAACTAATAACCTTGTGTTGCTGCTCCAAGCCTTATGAATTCCAATTCCGCAAAGGGAAATATATTCTAGACTGAAGGACAAGCACCGGCAATCTTGTCTTCTTCACAGTGTCATTATAAAATCTTCAAGATATCCTCCAAAGAAAATACATTGTTAGTAAAATGCTTAATACAACCAATAGAGCCGGAACCCGGAAGCACAATTTCTATAAAATGATTGATTCAATCAATTATTTGATTGCCAAACGGAGCTTCAAGAGAGACCTTTCATGTTCACATAAGATTGCCCAACTAATTTCACCAATGGTAGCAGCCCTCGGGTGACAACCTCTTAATTCATCATTCACTATCAGATAAATGACAATCACACAAAATATACCTCTGTTATGTACCATAGAATCACTGCTCTTTCTTTGTATGTACTTGGAGTATTCACATTATGGGTATTCAACTGGATTTATAGATGTAGGTTGATTCTTTCTGACCATTTAAATATATCAGTGTAGACTTGATCACCACTCAAGTCCTCCCCGGTAGCTCCAGCAGCTACTCTAATAATATCCTCTATCAATGCAAAATTGCCCATTATATCAACATGAGCACCACTCTGTGTACCACGGCCTTCCAAGAGATTAGCTGGAGGAGAGTGATCATACTCCCTGATGTATGTCTTCATACCAGAAGGATTGAATCGGGTTTTTCCGCGCCACCCTTTTGCGCACATATATCCTGAACTTAACACTGGCACAGTCTCGTCTCCATTAGCCAGGTATACACCACCTTGCAAGCAGTTTCCTTCATTTCCACCGTTTGCATTAGTATCAATCTGAAATGGAATATAGCATTCCGCGTAGGGTGATAACTTGTAAACATATGCTCTTTCTGTAGGTATTCCCACTCCATATAGGGAGTATATCTCCATATCTGGAGCATTAGGTAACCTGGGAGATAGCAATTTGTACATTAATACGAGTATAAGAATGTAAATGTGAACTAATATTGTTTTACATAGTTAATACAGGATGTTTAGAAAATGGAAAATATATGGATTTATTTTATCAATTAAAGATGCTACAAGTACACTTTCTCAACTGTAAATTCAAATTTTCTATGTAGATATCATAAAGAATGCATCTAATATTTATCTTGTTATTCAGTGCAAGATAAAAGATTTTTGTTTCTTTTTTTTTCTTCTCTATAACTACATGGTAGTTAAGCAAAATGCTTATTTTCTATTTAATTTGTATCACAAAAACAACTTTTTCTCTCACAAACTAAAATATTTAAGTTGTGCTTAGAGTTGTTGCATTTCCTCTAAATACTTTTAGGATAATCAGGAGGATACAATTCTAGAGATATTAGTTTGCATGGAATAGTCAAATACCTTTTGGTTTTGATGCTTATTACGTTGTGCTTCAGAGAAGTAATAACCTATCTCAGGGACTAAAATTTTTTTTTCAAATATAGCAAGGATTTGAAAGGGAGCTTTAGCACAATAGTAAAATTGCTACCGTGTGACCTAGATGTCACAGGTTTAACTCTCGGATATAGCCTCTTGTAAAACAAGATAAGATTGTATACAATAGATCCTTCTTAGGAACCACATTGGCATGAGCTTTATGCACCAAGCTGCCATTTAAATATAGAAAGGAGTTGCGCATAAATCATGATACACAAAAGCAAAGTATTTGCTTTTAAAAAAGGGCCTAATGGGCAATTCTAGAGTTTACAAGTCACTTACTTTGTCTCCAAGGGGTTTGACCAATACTTATAGTGCATATACTTTGGATCATCAAGATCATCAGCAATTCCATGTGAATAATGTGCAGTTCCACGCTGCATCATCTTTGGAGCAACAAAATGAAGAAGATCCAGGAGAGAACCAGCAGTATATACTTTAAAATCAGCAACTGCTTTAATTCCTGCCCAACCCAATTCATTGTACTCAGTCCAAATTTCTCGACAAGAGGAATTTGAATGGGCAACACTGTTTCCTTTGACTGCATCCTGTATACACCGAGGTTGCTACCCATTAGAAATGTTAGATCTGGGAAAACTTTATTCTGACATTAAAATTAGTTTATCAATATAATTACTTTGACCACTAGAGGTGGTGCAGCTTGCAAAACCTACGAAGGAAACCATGCAATAGTTAATTAAGATTGAAGATATTAACCAATATGAGTAAAAATTAAAAATTCTCAATGCATTTTGATAGGCGACAAGAACTTAATTAAATCAATGTCTGCTAAACCTATCCAATGAAAAGCTGATACGTGTTCAGACAATTCTCAGTCAATACTTGAAAAATATTACAAGAAGCCTCCAGGGCGTCGCAGAGATGGTGGGCACATGGCATTGCTGGCGTAATGGCCAGGGGTCAATTCCCAGGAGGTGACGACCTACATTTTCTGACCTCCATGAGCCTGTTGTCTGTGTACTTGCATGAACCTCCCTCCATATCCGTGAGCCGACTCTAGGAGGTCGTTAAGGTAGTGGATCTACCTTTTTTTTGAAAAATATTACAAGAATCTGTTGAAAAAAACAATTACAAGAATAGGCTGGAGGCACCTAAATGACTTGACAGCATGGTGAATTCTAATTGGACACTGACATGTAAAAGGAGAGTGAAGCATGAGAGCTTTTGAAAGCATCAAAAGGCTTGTTACATCTTGTCACAGTGCTACAAAGCTCTAGGCAATAAACTTTTCGCCACTTAGAGCATACAATCTCCAATTCGATCTAGCTCACCAAAACCCTCCCCATCTCAACCCACTTAATCCAAAAGCCACTCTACCACATCCTATAGCAAACTTCATTTCAACTCTTCCTCTTCAAACTATGGTTTGAAATCTGGTACCGGGCCAAGCGAAACAGTCCAAACATATTGTTCCGGTAAATTACCAAAACTCAATACCACTCGGCACAAACAATGTCTTCCTCCTCTGCTTCATCTTCTTTCTCCTTCAACCTTCAATCCATCACTAATACCATGCATTGAAATGCCAACATGATACTAAAATAGTATCATTCCAATTAAAGACAAGTACTCCAACACGGTTCAAGATTTTGAACCTTGGTTCCAACACCCATTCACCTTAGGCAAGTTGCTCAACTTTCAACCAAACTCAAACTACATCAAGAGTACTCCTAGTAGATCAATTAAACCTAATCAAACTCTCCATCCACTTCAATTGAAATCGAAGCAATTCATATAAAATGAAACTAAACTCCACTCAATCTAGACAAATTCCTCCCAACCTAGTATCGTCTAGAAAATTTCCCACTTGAGCTCTAAGCTAACTGAAACAACTAGCAAACTTCTACATCTGTTATACTTTCAATCATAATAGACCTGCAATGTAAGATGCTAAGCATAGAGGTAGAAGGAAGAGAGAAGAGGCTAATCCATAATTCAACCAATTCACAAGTAAAAATCAAAGCTCAAACAAAATGATGAGAAGTTGAGTCAAGAATTTCTCCTATTTCAATTAAAGAAGCTAGCAATTCTAGACCACTCGTTTTAGGGGTTTTCAATCAAAATAGTGACCAATAAAAAAATTGGAAGCAATTGTTGATGCAATCATTCCCCTAGTGGTCGAGTTCAACCAAGTTATTAGCTTGATTTAATGTGGTTGTGAAAGGGCTTAAGTTAGGATTAGTTTATGTTACTGTAATGTATTTCGTTAAGTGTGTCTGCCAGTGCAGAAACATAAATTGCAGGTGCAAGTTGGAGAAGTCCAACTAGGTCAAGGTTGACTACATACCTGACAAACAGCAGAAAAATGCAAATAGTTCAAGGTCGATTGAATACTTAGCAAGGAAGAGTCCAAAAAATGTTTGGCAGATATGGAATAAGTGCAACAAGTATTGGAAGAAGTCCAAAAAATCCTTGGCAGATGTGGAAGTAGTCCAATATGGAAGAAGTCCAATAAGTCTAAGAGGTCATAGCAGGATGCCCAAAAGCTCAAAGTTGACCAACAGAGTGGCAAAATCTCATACCAAAATGATTGAGAAGTAGATAATTGATGGTTCAACAAATTTTAAGATATGCACTATGTTAAAGAGGATGTTCGCTCAGTGGTAAAAGACCCAAATCGAGAAAAACTCAAAGGCAAGTCAAGCTTGGAGCTTGAACACTGAATGATTAGAATTTTGTCAAGAATTTTTTTCTGTAGAATTTTTGTTTATATGTGTACTTGTGATTTGTCAATATACGTTTCCCAGTTGCATATTTGTCATTTAGTATAATGTGCTGTAACAAAATTGTAAATTCAGACAAACAAACCTCACCATAGTTTAGGTAGGTCACTGGTGGATGAACAAACACTGTCTTTAAGGTTTAAGCTACTTGGCCATAAAAATGTCTGATCCATGATCAAACAGTGAGCTTGGATAATCAAGTGTATATATCAATTACAAAATCCTAGATTAATGATAATAAAAATCCCACACTAGTCACTGCAACTGGAATTGTTAATCAATAATGGGTTCTCTTAGCAACTGTGTTCACTCCTACATCTAAGTAATCCATCTAGAAAGGGTTCAGCCCCCATGGGCTGGATCGGATGGTAAGGCGCCTGGCCATTTACTTGGAGGTCACAGGTTCGAGGGTCGCTAGTTGCGCACGGGGATAAAACCCTGGTCTGCTGGCATTAATTCCCTCAACCCCAGGCGCCTCACCAGACCAGTGATAACCGTGGTTTGCCTCCCTCTGGATTCCTATGGGGCCTGGGCTAGGGGGCCGCTAAGGTGGCGGTTCCACCTTTTTTTTACTTACATCTAGAAAGGGTTCAGTTCGACATCACAAGGCAGTCAAAACACAAATAGCGTGGATGCTATAGAATAGGTGGTTGTATGAAGAAACCTTCTATAAACATGCATTTTTAGTGAAGTTCAAGTCTGGTGGGTTTATTCCAAAGTGAGCATGTCATATCTAGTCTCTATAAAAACTTTTGAAACAATAAACTATATCCATTCCATATGCCTGTATCAGTACCCAGGTTTGATATAACGGTAAGAGATTAACAAAGCTTGTCGCAAGTTAAGCTTCACAGTCAAAAAATGACCATTCATTTGCAACAAGTTGTTTGGTTACACAACTTCAATGGAGCTAAGCTGCATGATGGCGCTTAACAGAGGTCTCTGATGTGGGTTTACCTTATAGGTTGTACAATCTTTGTCTATCTTCATGTTTTTTTCCTTTTATCTTTCCCATCTCACCACTACTGCTGATATAAGGTGTCCCCTCCACAATGTATGCTACTCCATCGTGGCTTTTAGACTTTAGAATTGTCATTTAGTCATTTATATTTTTCCATAAAGTGTTTTTGTAGGTATTTATCACTACATGGCACTTACAAAGGGATGTGAACCTTGATAAGAAAATCAGAGCTATAATCACTATCAAACTGACAAACAGAACATTTCAATGTGCATATGTAAAGTATTATCAAGTCAGAGGTCGTATTGTGCAATTTGATCATTTTATCATTAACAGGATAATGTTTTCTTCATTTGGATGAAGTAACCTGAATTTAAGTATCTAAGGTAAAAACACAAAGCATTTACTGAAAGAATCTAGAATTTGATACCATCAGCATGAATATGTAAAAAATATACAAAGGATTAAACAAATTCCTATATGCTAGTGTGGATGATTTATGATAAATACATATCAGAAACAAAGTTTTAAATACCTGAAAATCAGTCTGCTTTAACTTGGATGAAGGTGTCTCTGCAACATCTTTCCCAAAAGAAACAATCCTGCCATAGTTAACTCTTGATGGATCTTCAATCATCTTCTTATCAATATCTTTGGATAGATGAGCATCATTAATCTTATTCTTCTTAGGAGCACACTCATAGAATTCCTCAGGTGACCAATCTAAACCACCCCAAATTGTATCACCACCTTTTGGAATCATGGACATAGTTGAGTCCCATGTTCGAGTCATGCGCATGACATGACGTAATGTCTGAAGACCAAGAAAATCAGAATCCAAAAAACCAGGTGCGATTGCCCTACAAAGGAAAAGGATAAGTTATACTACATGTCAATTGGAGAAATGATATCAAATTAGAAGCCACAAATCATATAGCTGGTCTTTGCTCACCATATGAATATGTAAAAATGTTCTATCACCAATGTTTGAACTCTAAGCAATTTATCTGTCAACTTTCTAGCCCAGATGAGATTGGAGATGTGGAGTCACTCTTGCTTAACATTTTTTAAAATTCAAGCTCACTAATTAAAATAATATTGAAGAGTCAAAATTGCTATTGATGTGAACAAAAAGCAAATGAATGAAACAAAGACATTGTTTTACCAACACCAAACTGTTAATGTACAAGTATCATAATAAATAATTAAACTCCACAGTTAACACTATTTTACCAAACATGGGTGATCACTTTTACATATACTCCTACACTAAATTTGCTTGTATTACATGACAACTTTCAAACTGCTTTGATATGACGGGATTGAACATTGAATTGGTCCACTAGAGTGCTTGAATTGTGTGCGCTAATCAAGGTAAGTTAAACTAATCATTTTCATAATTCAAATATGATGCTGATATACAAACAATTGAGTGCTATAATATGAAGAACAAATTGCAATCAACTAAGTGCAACAAGAATCCTCATACAACTAGAATTCTTATTTGGCGCAATATGTAAAATTATCCATTACAAGTTCGTAGTTTGTAGTCTCAGATACAAAATACAAAAAACATATTAAGTGTTATAGTCACAAAATCAGTGATAAGGCATGAAAATCATTTTTTCTGCTCTAGTAAACTGTAACAATAACACAAAAAATCTGTGGAATATTTCAGTTGAATATTCCAGATTTGACTAGAGTACTTTTCAAGTATCAAAGAATCTCATAATTGCTTCAAGATGTTTCTTATAAGGCAAATGCATAAATTAACTTACTAGATTCACAGCAAAAAGAAATACTTGGTCATGTATGAGATAAGTTGATAAATTCTCCATTAGTTTTTGATGCTGAGTTATATTCACTTGATCACTTCCCTATGATCTCTAAATTTCTGGAACAATTGAAGTGTTTGTGGGTCTACAGTCGCTCATCCTAGTCACCTTAAGAAGATCAAGGATGTACTTTTGCTGACAGAACAATTTTGTTTTTGATCTCGCAACCTCCATACAGCATTGTATCTTAGAGATCCCAAGTCTTTGATCTTGAATGTTGAAGAAAGGGAAATCTTCAACAAGTTCATCTCAGAACTCACCTCCAATGAAAACTATTTCATCCACATACACAATTAGCACAGTTATTTTCCCATCTGTGAATGTCTAGTGATTATTGTATGATCAATTTGTACTTTGAGAGTACCCTATGTTTTGACAAACAGAGTAAATTTCTCAAGCTATGGCCTCGGGGTTGTTTCAAGATTTTTTTCAGTTCAAATGCACTTGTATTGAAATTTTCAACAAATACTCAGGGTGCATCCATGTACACTTATGCCTCTAAATCTCCATTGAGAAACGCATTCTTAATGTTCAACTCTTGTAGAGGCCAATCAAGCTTAGCAGCCAGTCACAATAGAACTCTTGTAGTATTTAGCTTTGCAACTGGGGCGGAAGTTTCCAAGTATGAGTGATAGCTCTTAGGACTGTTGTTAAGGGTTTAAACTTAAAAGGATTGAGAAATTGGCTTCTCTCAAGTCTAAGAACATTAAAAGAGATATGCATGTTGTAAACCAGGTTTTCAGGTTCAAGTGGTTTGTATTGCCTAGAAGGAAAAGTAGCTGGTAGGAATGCAGTAGTCTAGAAACTAATCATTACTGTGGTATGACTGCATGCACACTCAAAAAGGTTGTTGATTGATACTTTAAGTTGCGATAGATAAATGGTCAATGGTTCAGTTGGGCCTCAATAACAAACAGTTTAGAAGAGCTTTAAGTTCTCCATTCCAGGATAAGGTTACCTAATCATTGTCAATGGAATTCTCTCAACCAAGTAATCTAGCTTACTAGGGAGGTTTAGGACGGATTAAGAGTTAGATAAAATATGTAATGAATAATCTAAGATCAAGAACATTACATAAAATTTATATTACCACACATGTGGAAACATATCTTCAAACTTTGATGTCTTACTTATTCTTGGTTTCAACGAATTCCCTCTTTTTGCTGGATTTGATAAACTCCATTATGTTTAGAAACATCTAAAGTTTCATTTAGGCCTACAATTTTTATCAGACAAAACCATCAGTATGTCACTTTAGTTTGTTATTATCAAAGCAATAAATGTCAATGTGAACTCATGATAGCCTGAAACCTTGGTCCAACACCAATGTCTGTTATATATTTTTCCTAGACGAGTTTTACACATAGATTTGGACAAAAGTCTTACAGAGAAGTGCTTACAAGAACATAGCTGCAGCATAATATTGTGGTAAGTAATTTGACACTGAAGATCAGTAAATGGCCCAAAAAAGTAATCTGTACTTCTACCCTTGAGAAGGTATCAAGGATAGGATTTCCTAACAATTTTATCAATGTAGCTGATCAATTCTGCATTTTCACCAGAGTCCTGGATATTTTCTATGTTACATATTTGCATTTCACTGTCAACAATCAATGACCATACTACAATGAAGGTGGCACCAAAATAGAAATTGGCTCAGCATTACTCATCTATAGTAGTAACATCCAAGAATCTCAGAAACACTACCTTGCAACAGCAACATCTTTTGCTTCAGATGAAAATAATCCAGCAACTGCTTTTGGAACACCTAAAAATGGTCCCCCGATATTCATAACAGATTTTATATGGTCTGCACACCAGTTTGGACCACCACCACCACCCATAGGAGCAGGTGCCTCAACCCATTTCATGAAATGCAAAAAATACAAGACGCCCATGGAATGTGGAATAACTACCACCTTCCTTCCACCATTTGTAGAGACCATAAGTTCTATGTTACTTTTTATTCTGCTCAATGTTTGATCACGCACCTGTAAGAAGGAGAATATTGAAGGCTTGCAGCTGATAACGTGTGTTTAAACACCATAAGTAAAACAAATTTGAAGATCAAAAACAAGAAATCAAACAAAATGATGAACATAGTAGTTGACAAGGGAATTCTGACCTCTGTGTTCTGGAATGAGATTCGCCAGTCATATGCTGCCATGTACATAGTTTTCTCTTCATACCCAATGTGAGCCAAGTTAGCAATCATAACTGCCCACACAAAGTACCCAGGAGCAAAATAATCAGCCGCAACCAGCCCAGTGACTGGTCTAACTCTTATACCAGGAGGGTCCAACCCAGTTTCATTATCCAGAGACATATGCTCAACCCAGCATAAGGGTCTGAGACAAATAACAATGAGAAATAAAACACTCAATGTTGTTTCCCAAAAGAATTATGAGAACTAAGGCTTGATTAGTTTTCTCTCATGTATAGCATCATATGCACTAGTAAATGTGAGGAAAGGACGTAGCAGCAAAAAAAAACAGGAAGGAAGAAACTACACAAATATCTATAAAGGTTTATGATGAATTTGATAGGAATTGAGAAGAAATAAAAGTTGAGCAGAAAGAAAGAGTTAACAAAATGAACTACAGAAAAAATCTCAAAAGTAAGATATTGAAATATGATAAGAAAGTCAGCAAAATTATGAGAACATCCATGTATGATAAATTCATGTTAATTAAAGGAAAAGTATCAAGTATACAATTGTAAGTCACATGTATTTCTCAATACGAAAAGCAAAGCCAATGCTAGGACCAAGCCAACTAGATACAATACAAAGATGGCAATAACTAGCCCAAATTAAAAGAATGAGCCCTTCAAATTTCAAGAAAGATTTAGTTAAGATCCTAGATGAAATTTGCAATATATCACACGCTTTCATATTTTCAGTTTGTATTAGAACAGGAAACCAACCAGAATTTGATTGCTACAGATAATGAACCACATAATTAGATATTGATTTGAGGTTTAGACCAGCTAGGCTTGACATAGAATAATAACAAATCCAATCTCAAAGACGTTAACAAATCTTTTGTGGTAATGGCAATTTGGTAACAAATAAAAGAAAAGGAAAGAATGTAGGATGACTTGCAACTTGGTTGGCTTGGACATCCTTTTTTTGGAGCCTATATAAGGTAGCATAACATGATTAATATTGACATGGATGAACTGCATCGTTAATTTTCATAAAATTTAAGGACCAAGGAATTATTTCTAGCTAACGAAGTGCTACAGCCCTGACGAGTAACAATTTCCAAATGAAATTTTCCATAAAATCCCCAACTTCAACACAGAAAAAGAACTAACTAAGAATGTCTTCAGGTAAGGAATTTATTTTTTGTCCTAGAAAATGGATACTCTTTTTATCTTCCTAAGGTGCTCCTAGTTCTCAAAATCCAAAGGTCTAACCCAATCGAATTAGGCAGACAACATTAACTGTAAAAAGATAGAGGCATGCTAGGAAAGGGAACTTCTTACCTTTTGTAAACCTCTCCGAATGTCCCTCCCCAAAGGCGCTTGCGGAAGAGGCCATCAGCGCACTGATGACCCTCCCATAGCTCGAGTCCCCCAGTGACGATCCCGGGGACGAACACCACGGGATGCTTGGCTTTCAGTCCTTCCTTTTGAAGCTTAACGCCTGGAGGATCAGGCAAGGGACCAGTGATAGCCTCCGTGACGTACTGCGGGAGAGAGGCGGGCATGGCGCTGTAAAAGAAGAGCAAGAGCCACCACACGGAGCAGATCACCCCAATAAGCCAGCAGCAGCAGTCAAGACAGGACCATCGCCCCTTCCGATCCTTCCCTCTCTGCTGCCCAGCCTTGACCTCCTTGGGAGGACTCGGGTCCCGTGGCGGCGGGGGTGGCGGAGGCGGAGCGCCCTTCCTTCGCCGGAGCATCGACATCTATCGGTAGAGGAGACGGCTGAATTCTGCACCTGGATTTATGCGAGGCCGTGTGGCTGCCGCCGGAGGAGAAACAAAAACCAAAAAACCCCGCAAAGCAGACGGCGGAATGGAAAAGCTGTCTTTTCAATTACAAGTTAAAAGTTTCCTTTTCTACGGTCGAGGGCAACGGGCAACCATACCATCCTAGCAGCCGATCGCGGAGCACGCATCTCCACGCTTCAGGGCAACGCTCCCGTCGAACACGTGCTGAGAATCGGGCCGCCGCGACGGGAATCCAGCTGTTTGTTCGTTGGGGAGATCCGGCGCCATTGGCCGACGGACACTTCCCGGCGAAGGTACTAATGGGGCCCGCTACGGACCCAGAGTAGCCGGGCTGCCCATCGCAGACTTTTCATCTGACCATTAAAAAAAACACTAAGTTTGACTGGCATTTGGATTATGAGTATGTGGTGCGATCCCAATACGTCGTCTTCTTCCCATTTCTGCTAGTTAGGTTATTCCTAGTCCCGGACAATGGTGCAGCGGTAGGATAATTAGTCGTTAATTTAGGTATCCGTGATTCGATCTTCAACTACGGCGTATTTTACAAGAATTTTTCCTCCAAATGGAGTGTGAACCCTTGGACGCTGGGTTTCTAGACTGCCCACCGCGAACGCTTCCCGATTTATCCTGGTAACCGGTGGAAAATTTCCATGGGGTCGGACCGGTCACCCCAGGTTCAATTTGTCTACTGCCTGGTTCATCATTTTTTTTAGTTAGGTTATTCCTATCCTCCAAATGGAGCGCGAACCCTGGGACGCTAGGCTTCTAGACTGCCCACCGCGAGCGCTTCCCGATTTATCCTGATGACCGGTGGGAAACTTCCGTGGGGCCGGGTCGGTCATCCCAGGTTCAATTTGTCTGCTGCCTGGTTCATCATTTTTTTTAGTTAAGTTATTCCTATCTCTGGGGCTATGATGCATGGTAGGATGATTAATCGCTATCTCAGGTATTCGCGGTTCGATTCCCAGCTATGGCATATATACAGAAATCTTTCCTCCAAATGGTGCGCGAACTCTGGGATATTGGGCTTCTAGACCGCCCACCGCGAGCACTTTCCGATTTACCCTAGCGGTCAGTGGGAAATTTCCGTGAGACCGGACCGGTCGCCCGAGGTTGAATAAAAACCTCGTTAAATATAGTTAGGTTATACCACTTGCTCCCGGCTATTGTGCAATGGTAAAATGACTAATCGCTAATTCAGGCATCCGCGGGTCGATCCCAACTATGACGTATTTATAGAAATTTTTCTTCCAAATGGGGCGCGAACCCTAGGACGCTGGACTAGACCGCCCATCACAAACGCTTCTCGATTTACCCTAGCGGCCGATGGAAAATTTTTGTGAGACCGAATCGATCATTCGAAATTGAAAAAATCTCGTTAATCATTTTTTTTTAAGTTAGATTATACCACTCAGTTAGGATTCGCATGAGGAGAGTCTTGAAACTTCTATAACTAAGTAATCCGTCAGGAGGAGACTTTCAATCAACGGCCTCGGATTCACTTTCATAAAGCATCTAAGTCCTTTAATTTGTGCCTTGTTGTCTCCTTGCGATTCCGTATGCGACGTATTGCATCTCCTAGTTGCCCATCCGATCTATAAATACAAATTCACCTTTACATAGCCTTCGACCTTCTGTGACCTGCTGCAATATCAACTTCGGTGAGCGGAGTTTGACATTGTCGGCTTAGCCCTAATGATGTTTAAGCCAGCACAATATTAGAGAAAAAAAGTGTCTCCCTCGAGGAAAGGGGTTGAACTGGAAAATAGAGGTCTTCGACGGAGGAATGACTTTGGCAAGTGATCCTGTCGCAAAGTGAATCGGACGCTCCTCCGGGGAGAGCGAGGTACTGAGGTGGCCTAGCGAGCTGGATCGCCTCTAACCTATAAGACAGAGACCGTTAGAATCCGTCGGGAAAAGTCTCCGGCCAGATACTCCGACGGTCAAGTTAGTACACGACGGCGGTGATGGAAAGCAATAGAACAGTATGGAATTGCACTATCGTGCGTACCTGGAAAGTGCGGAGTGAGAAGGCTTATATAGCCAGGGAAGCTGACAGCTCCTGCCCCGCCTGCCACCTGTTGTCATCTAGCGAGGACAGGGTAATGCCTGTCCAGAAGTGGCAGGATAAAGTAGCACATACTGTATTAAGGAAAGGGACACTGTCAACTTAAGGGTTGGCGCCATTGGACGTCGCTCGGCCTGACATCAGGGCATGCAGTCGAGATACGGGGGGACAGAATATGGCAGGAAGATCAATACTTCGGCGAGATATCCGTCACTTGGGACCAGGATGGCTTCGGTCCTGCACCGACCCCGTACAGCTTCTGGTAGTCTAATGTCAGAGAGTGGTTGTGCCGACTGGGACACTGAGTAATGAGGTCGGCTGAGGGCCTATGAGGGTGCCGACTGGGGCACTGAATAATGAAACCGGCTGAGGGCCTATGAGGGTGTCGGCTGGGCACTGAGTTGTGAGGTCGGCTGAGGGTCTATGAGGGTGCCGACAGGGGCACTGAGTAATGAGGTCGGCTGAGGGCCTATGAGGGTGCCGACTGGGGCACTTAGTAGTGAGGTCGGCTGAGGGCCTATGAGGATGCCGACTGGGGCACTGAGTAATGAGGCCGGCTGAGGGCCTATGAGGGTGCCGACTGGGGCACTGAGTACCGCCTCCTCCGGTTCAGGCTTATTCCCGGAGCGTGGGCCGCCACGCATCGGCGAGGAGCCAAACGGGGAGGGGTATTGGAGCATACACACCTGACTCGATCTTAACCTGATACTAACGACCGTGGGCCGCCCCCCGTCAATTTAGGGGCATGGGTCTAACTGACGCCCATCCGACGGGCCCTTACAGCCCACTAACCACCTTTCTTCTGACTGGGCGTCAGGCTGCGGGGCCAAGCTACACGCAAGCTGGCCCGGGATCATAAGCATCCCCCTCAAGTCTAGTCGAAGGAAGCACGAAATCCGACTGACTGGACCCTGCATCTCGACCGAGCCTGGTGCACCCCTCGGAATCCGAGCGTATTTTCTCATTAATTGCCGCCTTAACGGTCGGGGACTCGCATCCCAAAGCCATCTGCGCTCGCCCCCTGAAGGGCATGCCATCATCTTTTGTGGGTGTGTTACCTCACCAGTGCTCTACCATCTCAAGCACTACCTGAGCCTGATCAAACGGTCCTGGCTGGGTCACACGTTTTTTTCCGGTTGCTCATCGAACGACTAGTGTTCCTCGCCTATTCCCATAAGTAAGCCTTTTCGCCTGCTCGTTCTTCTTCATGCGTTCGAAACTTCTTGTTGTTCTCCGCCGCTTTGAGTGCTGCTAGGGCTTTACCAGCTGCTCCTCCTCAGCTTTCCTCCGGCGACTCCTTTTACCGGTTAGCTTCCCGTCCCCTTCTTATCCGATGGCCTCTTCTTCCTCGTCTCCTTCTCCTTCCCAGACTTGGTATTCCACCATGATAACCACCCTCACTGCTCATGACTTAGATCAAATACAGTCGGATTTCTTAATCCCCGCCGACCACCAGTTGCGCCTGCCCGAACAGTACGATTGGCCGGATTCTGCCCCTTTGGGCTACATTGCTCTATCTCGAGACCATTTACAAGCTGGTCTTCGTTTCTCCGTTCATCCTTTCCTTTCGACCGTCTGCAACTACTTCCAAATTCCCTTACCTCAGCTAGCCCCCAACGCTATACGTCTGATGTGTGGCTCTGTCATCGTTTTAACCCTACTCCGGATTCCCCTGGAACTGGAGAATTTCCATTACCTTTTCTATCCCAAGAAACAAGAAGCGGACGACTTCTTCTTCCAAGCCCGAGCCAAGGCTTCTTTCCTCCTGAACCTTCCCACTTCGAACAAGGGATGGAAGGAGCGTTACTTCTTCATTGGGCCCCTCTCAGCCCCGGGCTGGCCTACCACTTGGATCGAAGGACTTCCCGTTTCCGAGACCCTTCCCCGACACTATCGCACCTCCGACGCCTACCTGAATGTCACCACCGAGCTAGAGGACAGGCATTTCCACGGTGGCCTCCTGCTAAAGGAGGGGATTCTTTCCGCCTTTGGTCTTAGCCCGAGTCCTAGCCCTTCTCTGTCTGACGTTGGTAAGTCTCATGGTATCTCCCATGTATATTTTTAGCCCCAGACGAGCTTAGTTTATTTTCACAGTTTCCATGCTGCTGTCTACGGCCCTGAAGGGAGGCTTCAGGCTGCATAAGGCCGAGCTATAGACGCGGGTCACCTCCGCGTTAGCTGCTAGAGGAGATGCCTTGGCAGAAAACGCTTAAGCAAACCCGACCCCGACTGTATAGGAGTCAGCTCCCGTCGCCTCCGAGACCGCTCCACTTACTGCCATCAGACCACGCGCTTCTTCCAAGCATCGCCGAGAGGCTCCCCCCACAGGGGGCTCATCCCACCCTTCTTCCAATAAACATCTGGAAAAGAAGAAGAAGAAAAAGAAAGCGGCTCCCGACTCGGGAGCTCCTTCGGCCTCCATGGCCATCGTACCTTTCATGGCTCCTGCTGCCGATTCCCTAGCCGTCATACCTGCTGACGACTTCCCCATTCGCCTGCCCGCAATTACACCTGCCATTGGCCCCAGCATTGGTGCCGCGGCCGATCCTCCTATCACCACCTCGTCTGTCGACCCTTCTGCTTCCTCCAGTGCTTCCGGTGCATTGCTGCCCGATAGATCGGGAACCCCTTCTGCTGAGGATCCAATCGAGGATCCGATGATGCACCTTTTGGTGCCCAGTCAGGCTAATCGCCACTTGAAGATGCCCCCAGGTGAGCTACCCACTCAGCATCAGGATCTGCGCCTATATGGGTCGGTAGCCGACCGCTACTCTCAGGGGCTTAAGGAGTCTTATTTTCGGGATTCCCATAACAAAGCTGATGCCTTTTTCCTCAAGGCCACTCAGGTATGTACAGACGAACTAAGTCTTCTACCGCCCACTTGGTTTCCGACTTCTAAAACCAATATTCCTCTTGCAGTTCGTAGGAGACTGTCATGGCGTCTCTATGTCTTTCCTAGCCCAGAGCTCAGCGTGAGCTAAGGCCGAGAGGGAGGTGAAGCGCCTGCAAACCCAACTGGCGCATTCCCAACTAGTTGCCGACGAGCCCACACTGAACCACCTACGAGCTGAGGTTCGGGCTCTACAAGATCAACTGGCTCGCTCGGAGGAACAACTGGAAGTGGCACGCGGACAAATCGAGACGGCACAACAGGCCACGTCCCAAATAAACATCCGACTTTCCACCCTGAAGCACGCCAAGCGGAAAGCGCGAGCCCTTCAGGCGAGGGCTCAGACCGAGTCGAACCAGGCGAAGTCTGAACTTCAGAAGGCATCCCTTGCCACCAACTCCCTTCGGGCCCAGCTGGAGACCAGAGATGCTAAGGTCCTGGCCCAATCACAAAGGATAACGGAGCTGTCCGCGGAGCTCTCCTCTAAGGACCAATTGTTACAAAGTCAGAAGGAAGAGCTCGAGCAGCTACTGAAAGAGAAGTCCGAGTGGGAGGCAGCCAGATCAGAGCTGACGGAGCTTCACTCCCGTAGGGAAACCGAACACTCCGAGTGGGAGGCGGCTAGATCGGAGCTGACGGAGCTCCGATCCTACAAGGGAACCGAAGACTCCAGGTTGGAAAAGTATAGGCTTGAGTGCATCAATGCCCCTGCCCATATGGCTGAAATCGTCAAACGGTTCATGGATGTAATGATTCCACAGGGAATTAACATCGTCCGTCGACTCAGGCTCGGTGGGTATCTGCTTCCCGATCTGCCTCCCACAGCGGTGCGGCTCGAGGACATGTGCAAGGACTTGCCTAACGTGACCGATGAGTCATTCAAGTGAAGGCCAGGCCTCCTGTGTTTCTGCCTTTCTTCTTTGTACACTTGCAAGGGTGACTGTTTCTTAGCTATGTAACATCTTCACCTTGCTGATTGGAACATTTCCTTTCCCCTTCAAGCCTCTCAAGCTCGTTCCCTTGTGTCAAGTGTTAGCAACCCAAAGGATCATCAGTTGGAGCACTCGGCTCGGGATGCTTCTTCACCCTGTAAACCACCGAACCCAAAGGATTCACGCGGGCTGACCCTATTGCGAGAGTTCGGCCACTTGGTTAGGTTGGAACCCGGGAAGCGTGGGTTGCCATTCGACCGGCCAGGGCCTGAACCAAGGAATTTACGGGAACTGGCTCGTTCATGAAGGTTTCTCTGTGCTCGTCTCATCGGGGTGATTCGTATCTCCCTTTCTGACAGCTGCCTTAACGAGCGATTGAACGTAGCGAGATTGACATGACGCATCGGGCAGCGAAACGTCCATCTTCGATCATAACTACTTCGGGCGATGAGTAGCCCTTGCCCACATACTCCTCCTTTAATGCTTCTTCACATTTTCCTACCATGCGACCGACTGTTCGATCCTGCGATTTACTGAGGCCTTCTACGAACGACCTGTTGGATCAAGAAGAACGATAGAAGGGGGGTGAATATCGTAAAACGTTTTCGGATAAAACCTTAAGAGAATATGCAGCGGAAATTAAAAACATAAAGAAAGACACGAACACAAGGATTTACTTTGTTCGGAGTCGCGGTCAGCTCCTACTCCAAGGCCCACGGTCCTTGATCGTTTACTGCGGGCAATTTTATAATGCGCAAAGTGTTTTACAGAGAATGATACAGAAATTTTGTAGTAAATGAAAATAGAGTTACTCTTCGTGATCGACGCCTGGTATGGATCGTACTTCGGTGCGTAAGGTCGTCGTCGGCGCTTCAATTTCGAGATGGAAGGTTTCTGGAGCAGAGCGCTTGAGTCGAAGAGCGTAGTAGCGTTGGAAAGATGTGTTGAGAAGCCTTGGGGGTCGAGCCCCTTATATAGTGAGCCTGGGGGCGCCCGGGACATTGGGGGCGCCCTCCACGTGTCTCATGATCCGGCAACCTCTCGGTCAGCCCTTATCCCTCAAGGATCGGGCTCGAGGTTTGAAGGGGGCGCCTGGGAAGCAGGGGGCGCCCGGGTTGACTCTTTCAGCGGGCTTCTCGGCTGGATAAGCTTCTATCGCTTCATTGGCTTCGACCCAGGGCGCCCGAGGCATCCGGGGCGCCCGGGAGCACAGGGACGCCCGGGAGCATAAGCTTCCGAAGCGTTTTCTTACTTAACTTGTTTTGCCTTGACCTTGGGGGCGCCCTGCCCAGCTGCTTGCCCCTCTCCTTTGGGGCGTTCTGAGACATTCCTTTGGTCCTACATCCAAGGTTAGTCCAAAACAACACAAAGCAATAAAATATTAGGTTTATACAGCCTTAGCTATCTTGGTTCTGACGTTGGTTCTCCTAAATGGAACCCTAGGTCAAACCGACGCCTACTGTTCCCTCGACGGGAAACGCGTCCTCACCTACTCCTCTCAAGAGAATTTACCTTTTGCCAACCGGCTCCTCCGGTTGGACTTTTGCCTAGCCGTCCTTCGCCAGGTGCCCAGCTGTCTTTCGCCAGGTCTTCAGTTCCAAGCAGTCCTTCGCCTGGTGCCCAGCAGTCCTTCGCCAGGTGCCCAGCAGTCCTTCGCCAGGTCTAGTTCCAAGCAGTCCTTCGCCTGGTGCCCAGCAGTCCTTCGCTAGGTCTTTGACTCCTAGCAGCCCTTCGCTAGGTGCTCAGCGGTCCTTCGCCAGGTCTTTGACTCCTAGCAGCCCTTCGCTAGGTGCCCAGCGGTCCTTCGCCAGGTCTTAGGGTTCTAATGCCTAGCAGTCCTTCGCTAGGTGCCTAGCAGTCCTTCGCTAGGACTTCGATCTGCACACTAAAAGTAGCATGTTAGATAAACATAACATCTTAACTTTTAAACCCTTTGCCATTATCAAAACACAGGTTCGACTTGGATGCTGTCTGCACCAACAATCTCCCCATTTTTGATTTATGGCAACCCGATTCAAAAAGTTAAGTTAATCAAGACAGTTGATATAACAGTTTAGTTTCCTCCCCCTGGAAGGAATCTCCCCCTAGGTTTTTCAAAGATTCGTGGGCTTTTGAAAAAAAAATTTCTAAGTCAAAATGATGGAATTTATTTTTCAAAACTTAGAACATTTTTCAAAAGATTTATACTTAAACAAAATTTGGTTGAGCACCTTGGAAAATTTATACTTAGAAAATATTTTCAGTCAAAAAGATTTCTAAAACATTTTCTTAAGTTTTAACTTCTCTGAAACACAAAAATTTTCAATCTCTTTAGTACTTTAGAGGCTTTATACTTAGAAGTTTTTCTATTAGAGAAGTTTAGAAATAAGTACTTAGAGATTTTTTGAACATAGCTTAAGTTTAAGTACTTAGAAAATACTTTTGAAAACTGCTTGGGTCAAGTACTTAGAATCAATTTTGAAAACAATTTAGATCAAGTACTTTTGAACCAGTTTCGAAAAAAATAAATTAAGTACTTTGAAAGTAGCTTTGAAAAAAACTTAGCTTAAGTATTTTGAAAGCAGTTTTGAAAAAGAACTTAGAGTAAGTACTTTTAAATAGTTTTGAAAAAAACTTAGCTTAAGCTTTTTGAAGAAAGGATAAAGTTTTAAATTTTGAAAAAAATTTAAAGCTCTTCTCTCCTTTCCTATCTCTCCCCCTTTGCCATATATCAAAAATAAAGCAATAGCAATAGAAATAAATTGCATGACAAAAGAATAATGTGCTGTACTGAACCAATTCAAGATATAAACTGAATCAAATCAATTTGAATTATCTCTTTAGGGTCCTGTCTAACTCAATTAGCTACTTACTAACTGTTATAAATAGTAGTTTTCGCTAGGGATAGTCAGATTAAGTGTTCTGTTCAAGTTAGATTTTCTAAACTTGACACTTAACCTGATTGCTGTTTAATTTGTATTTAGTGCCCCAATTACTATAGATGCACTGATCTACATCTTGAATTAAGGCAAAGACCTAAGCATCTCAACCCATTCTAGGTTATCAGTCAAAAGTACCCTAAGGTGCTTGTGAGATGCTGGCTTCTAAATCTATAGGTGCATGCAGTTCTAGGGTTAGGGCCTAGGCTAAGTCCATTTGCGAAAAAGCCCTAGTTTTGAAGGGGTAGTTTTTGAAAAAAAACTAAGTCAAAAAAGTTTTTTCAAACTAAGTAAAAGCTGATTTTGAAATCAAGTAAAGCAGTTTTGAAATTATTTTAGAAACTGATTTTTTAAATCAAATAAGGCAGTTAAAAAGACAGAAAAATAGAGTAATCCTATTCTACCAAGCATAATCCTAACAATAATCAGATAATTAAGAAAAACAAATAGTCAACTCCATAAGTCAGCTGGTCAAAAGAGAGAACCAGCACAGTCATACCATAGTCAATACAAGTTAACCCTATTGAGTAGGGTAAGTCAAATAATACAATGCCAATCAAATCTAGGAGGACGGGCCGGGATGATCGGATGAGCCTGGCTACCAGGATCGAAATAGCGCCATCATCTCGTGATACCGTGCGTCACTAGTCTCCCTATCGGCTCTGAGGGCATTCATATACTCAGTGTAATAGCCTTGATTTGCCTTCATTTCTTCAGCATGATTTGCCTCCACTTCCTCTCGGAGGCTCTGGACCTGTGTCTCGAGCCGTGTCACTCTCTCGTACAGTGTCGGTGGTGGGGGCTCGTTTATATGCTCATGAACCTCGGCTGCCAGATCTCCGACATCGACCTCTACATCCTCATCAGAGTTGATCGGTGGTCTGGCTCGCTGGCGTCTCCACGACAAAACCCCAATACCAGAGATCTCTATACCAGCTAGGGAAAAGTTCCTAAAACCTATCTCATCGAAGTCAGTCATCGCGGTCATCTCACCATCGGTGATGTTACGACCGTGATAATGAAGAATGGAAGTGATGATGTGGCAATAGGGGGTGCGTACCCGCCCCTGAGTGGTAACACTGGACGCATATAGGATCGTATGGAACATGTGTAGTCCAATGTCGATATCAAGATGGTGGATCAGTGCATACAGAAGGAAGGTATGAAATGGTCGCATGGTCACGACGTCCCTAGTCGATAACGGTAAGATGCAGCGGACTAGAACTCTATATAGAGCGTAGTCCTACACCTGAAGGTCAACAGACTGAAATCGTCTGGCCAAAGGGTTTCTAACATCTCTATAAAAGTAGGAGTGTAGAGTGTCTAGGGTAATGTGAGAGTAGGGAGCATCAAAAGGAAGATCCCTAGGAGGGTAGCAGCAAAAGGTGGACTGGGAGAGTCGTAGTCCATGAAATCGGTTGAGTAAGGAGGGTGTGATTGTCAAGGGCATCCCTTGAACAGTAATGACAAACATAAGATCATTCTGTCTAACTATGTTATTATAGAATTCTGCACATAGAGATGTGTTAATGGGTTGGGTGCAGAATACGAGGTTATCTAGTTGGTAAAAGTTGATGACGTTCATGGCTAGTGGACAAGATTGAGTGAAGAATTGTCTATTTAAGTAGCTCATTTTTATAGGCTTGTATGTCGTTCGAGCAAAGTTATTTCAAAGTTCTAAAGTTGGGAACCTAGGATCGGGACTAGGTTCGGTACCGGGGTCTGATTGGTTTGCTCGACGTTTTCTAAGATAAGAAACATACATTTAAAGGAAGGAATTTAAGAAAAATAATAATTTAAGAAAAATAATTTTAAATGCGTAAGAAAAAGGAAAAAATTATACCGAGTAGCCGTTCGAGGAGGCATGGTCGAGGTTGAGGGAGCAAGAAGGTCACTTAGTCGCCTTGGAAGGAAAAGAGTTAGAGAGAAGAAAGGATTTGGGTGTGGCAAGATGAGGAGATTCGGGTGCCTTATATAGGCATTTTGGCTTGGGCGCCCGGGGGCTCTCGGGCGCCCGGGACAGGGGCTTCTGCCTTTGGCAGTGTCCTAATGCTGGTCGGGGGTGCCCGTGATGGCCCGGGCGCCCCGGTCAGACTTGGATGGCAGCATTGCTGCCTTTGACCGGTACTGGGGGCGCCCGCAAGGGTCGGGGCGCCTTGGTTAAGGGATAATGGCAGGTTTTTGCCTTGAGAGAAGTGAAAGTGTTGTGCGGGGCGCCCGAGGAGTCATAGGCGCCCGGGTTAGGTGTGAATTGACAACTTTGTTGTCTTGTTGACCATTTGACCATGGTTTAATTATTTTGACCATGGTATGACTACTTTGATCATGATTTGACTCCTTTGACTGTGGTTTGACTGCTTTGACTATGGTTTGACTACTTTGACTATGTTTTGACTACTTTGACCATAGTTTAACTAGTATTAGGTCAATGTCGTTCTAAACTATAGGATTTAATGTTTGTATTTAAACAACAATACAGGTATTAAATGAATTTTGATTAAGTTAAATTTGACCGTCTCACCCAAATCTAGGGTTATCAATCATGTTAGCCTTATAGGTGTTGTGAGACAGGTTTTAATAGATAGAATTATTTTGAAAAATTATGATTTATTTTGAAAAACTTAAATTAATTTTGAAAACAGTTGATCTTGAGTTTATTAAAAAAAAATGTTTGAATCTACAATTAATTGAAAATTTGTGTTAGATTCGAATTTGACAAAAAATAATTTGAATTTGAATTTCAAAAATTGGCTTCCAGGTCTTGGCGAGGCACTAGGCCTTCTTTGGCCGTAGCATTATTGGATCATCAACCCTTTTCTTGACAAAGCCTTTTAATGAAATTTCATTTTCAAAATTACTTTTTGAAAAATTCTGGTCTAACTAGTTTGGGTCTTGGATCGGTAGCTTCGGCTAGTTTCACCAGTCTAAAGAGACCAAGTAGACTATACTTGACCTTATTAGAATTGGCTTCCCTAATGTACTATCATCTCACCACCACCCAATACTATGTTGTTCAAATTTCAGTTAAGTTGGTTCAGTCCTTAAACTAACCATTCCTAAGTCTAAGCATAATAAATTGCAGAAATTAAATAAATAAGCAATCATGCAATTTGAAAACAAGAGTTGAAATTTATCTAACTATAAATATTGTTTTTAATTTGGCTCCCCCTGGACTAAAGCCACGATAATGGTTCGGCAAGATGTGAATCTTGTCCTTAGGGATCCAATACTGATTTGATCCAGTTTATTTATTCAGGCACAGTTTGGGTACCCATGCCTGAACTTTAGGTCTAGACTGGTTCAATACAACATAGTATGATCTTTGTCTAGATTTGGTTCTGTAGCCTAATTCGGATCGATTTAGAACCGACTTCTGTTTTCCAAGAATCATGTCAAGACCCTTGGAACCAGAAGTAAAGTCCTTGACTTGAGTTTGCAAGGAGGAGTTCTCTTTTTCAAGTTTTTCAACTTGAGTAGAGGTTTCTTCTTGAACCTTCTCAGTTAAGGATCTAGAGTCAGCTCTCTCTTTCAGGAGTTTTACTTCCTGTCGGAGAGATTCGACTCGGAGTTTAGCTTTCGCCAAGTCTCGAGAAAGATACGCAATTAATTCATTTAACTGATTTTTAGAAAAACCACTTACAGTTATTTCTCCATCCTCTGAAAATGTAAGTTTGCCGTCGTCCAGCTCCGATTCTGACTCGGTCTCGATTTCTTCTGAGGCGGTTAGTGCGAGCAGGTTCGACTGTGGGATCTCTTCTTCTTCTGAGGAGGAGGACTCGTCCCACGTTGCCTGAAGTGCCTTCTTCTTTCTCGTCTTCTTCGTTTCCTTCAGGTTGGGGCATTCAGTCTTGTAGTGACCCTTCTTCTTGCACTCGTAACAGGTCACGTTAGGTTTGTTCTTTTCATTTGAGGGTTCAGCTGGTTCTTCCTTTCTTCGGCTGGCTTTCTTTCTGTTGGTCTGGTTTTTTAATTCTTTGTAGTAGTCCCGGGCTAGCCGAACCAGCTTAGGCCGATTTCCCTCGTTGTCTTTTGAGTCTGAATCTGAATCTGAATCAGACTCAGGTGCAGGTTGAGGCTTCTTTTTGGTTGTCTTTCCAGCTTTACTTGCAATGAAAGCAATGCCTTTCTTGGCCAGATTGCAGTTAATCTGCTCATGCAATTCTAATTTAGAAAACAGTTCATCTAACTTAATTTTAGAGAGGTCCCTTGAAACCTTGTATGCATCTACCATAGATGCCCACAAGGTGTTTCTCGGGAAAGCGTTAAGAGCGTACCTTATCAGGTCACGGTTTTCTACCTTGTGACCAATTGTGTGTAGTCCGTTCATTAACTCCTGAATTCTGGCGTGGAGCTGGGCTGCTGTTTCGTTGCCATTCATCTTGATCGTGTATAGCTTGTTCAGGAGGAGATCTCTCTTGCTGATTCGAGTATCTGAAGTTCCTTCGTGCAGCTCGATCAGCTTACCCCTCAGCTCCTTTGCACTGTTGAATGGTCCTACTGATTCAACTCTTCCTTGGTCAGGCCGCATTGAAGTGTCTGGGATGCTTTGGCATCAGCTTCAATTTTTCTTTTCAGAGCGGTATCCTACTCAGCGTAAGACTGTGGCACTCCTTCAGCATTCTTTGGAATCTCCAGTCCAGACTGGATGATTATCCACATGTCCACCTGAGTTTTCAGGTGGACCTCCATCCGACTTTTCCAGTAGGAGAAGTCCTCCCCACTGAAAAGTGGTGGTCTGGCTGTGCTAAATCCTTCTTGCATGGCCATTTATCTGAAAATAAGAGTAAAAAGGAAAGAAATATCCCAAGTCTTGGTCTTGGATTAGTAGTGCGGGAAGAAAAAAAAAAGTTATCGAGGGGTGTTGCACCAACCTTGATTAACGATGAAAATTTGAAAAAAATTTAAAAAGGAATCCGAAAAAAAACTCTCAAATAGGTGGTTGCACCAAATTTGAGCTTCCCCACTCTGATACCACTTGTTGGATCGAGAAGAACGATAGGGGGGGTGAATATCGTAAAACGTTTTCAGATAAAACCTTAAGAGAATAAGTAGCGGAAATTAAAAACACAAAGAAAGACACGAACACAAGGATTTACTTGGTTCGGAGTCGCGGTCGGCTCCTACTCCAAGGTCTACGGTCCTTGACCGTTTACTGCGGGCAATTCTATAATGCGCAAAGTGTTTTACAAAGAATGATACAGAAATTTTGCAGTAAATGAAAACAGAGTTACTCTTCATGATCGACGCCTGGTATGGATCGTACTTCGGTGCGTAAGGTCATCGTCGGCGCTTCAATTTCGAGATGGAAGGTTTCTGGAGCAGAGTGCTTGAGTCGAAGAGTGTAGTAGCATTGGAAAGATGTGTTGAGAAGCCTTGGGGGTCGAGCCCCTTATATAGTGTGCCTGGGGGCGCCCGGGACGTTGGGGGCTCCCTCCACGTGTCTCACAATCCGGCAACCTCTCGATCAGCCCTTATCCCTCAAGGATCGGGCTCGAGGTTTGACGGGGGCGCCCGGGAAGCAGGGGGCGCCCGGGTTGACTCTTTCAGCGGGCTTCTCGGCTGGATAAGATTCTATCGCTTCGTTGGCTTCGACCCAGGGCGCCCGAGGCATCCGGGGCACCCGAGAGCATGGGGTTGCCCGGGAGCACTGGGGCGCCCGGGAGCATAAGCTTCCGAAGCGTTTTCTTGCTTAACTTGTTTTGCCTTGACCTTGGGGGCGCCCGGGACACTGGGGGCGCCCTGCCCAGCTGCTTGCCCCTCTCCTTTGGGGCGTTCTGAGCTGCAGAAACACATTCTTTCGGTCCTGCATCCAAGGTTAGTCGAAAACAACACAAAGTAATAAAATATTAGGTTTATACAGCCTTAGCTATCTTGGTTCTGACTTTGGGTCTCCTAAATGGATCTCTAGGTCGAACCGACGCCTACTGTTCCCTCGACGGGGAACGCGTCCTCACCTACTCCTCTCAGGAGAATTTACCTTTTGCCAACCGGCTCCTCCGGTTGGACTTTTGCCCAGCAGTCCTTCGCCAGGTGCCCAGCTGTCCTTCGCCAGGTCTTCAATTCCAAGCAGTCCTTCGCCTGGTGCCCAGCAGTCCTTCGCCAGGTGCCCAGCTATCCTTCGCCAGGTCTTCAGTTCCAAGCAGTCCTTCTCCTGGTGCCCAGCAGTCCTTCGCTAGGTCTTTGACTCCTAGCAGCCCTTCGCTAGGTGCCCAGCGGTCCTTCGCCAGGTCTTTGACTCCTACCAGCCCTTCGCTAGGTGCCCAGCGGTCCTTTGCCAGGTCTTAGGGTTCTGATGCCTAGCAGTTCTTCGCTAGGTGCCTAGCAGTCCTTCGCTAGGTGCCTAGCAGTCCTTCGCTAGAACTTCGATCTGCACACTCAAGTAGCATGTTAGATAAACATAACATCATAACTTTTGAACCCTTTGCCATTATTAAAACACAGGTTCGACTTGGGTGTTGTCTGCACCAACACGACCGAGATGGTTTGCCTCCTCCCATATATAGGCGCCTACCAGTGTCGTTTTCAACCCAAACATCAGTGAAACCGAAATCCCTGTCAATTTTCCAGCCATCTTCCAGCATGTCTACCGACTCCTCCGAGGAACCGTTTTCTTTGAAAAGACTTTACACCTTCTCGGATGATTCTTACTTCTCTTCTTTGGAGGATGTGGATCGGGAACATCTTGAAATGATGCTTCCTTCAGACTCTCCACCCCCGACAAGGGTATTCATGTGCACCGCTTCCCTCAGCAAAGATACTTATCGTAAGGGGAAGGGACCGATGAGAAAAGGACTGGCTTCCCGCCTGGGGGTCTCCGGTGTGGATGACTTACCCTCGGAAGCTTGTCGTCATATGCTTCGTTCGGCTATCTTTTCATCTTCATATGGCACTTCCGCTCCTCCCCGCCGAGCGAAGCGAGCCAAGGTGCTGACCCCTGCAAAAGCTACTGCCGCGACACCATCGTCTTCCCGTGTGACCTCCCTTCCGGGGCACGCTCCCTCTCCGCCCGCCCGTGAGGTATCTCTTCCTCCGCCGATTCGCAAGGTTGCCCTTCCTCAGTCGGGGAGCTCCCCTCTGGTGCCTTCTTTTGCTAAGGGAGTTAATGTCTGCCCTCCTCCGTCAAGGGTAGCCTCCCCGAGCGTTACAACCCCCCGGGCTCCCTCTTCTTCTACTTCGTCGAGGAGGGTTTGGATGTACGTGTTGGATCGAGAGAAAACGATAGAGGGGGGGGGGTGAATATCGTAAAACGTTCGGATTGTAAGATAGAGAATGCACAGCGGAAATTAAAAGTAAACAACACGCAACCACCAAGATTTTACTTGGTTTGGAGTCGCGGTCGGCTCCTACTCCAAGGCCCACGGTCGTTGACCGTTTACTGCAGGCAATTCTATATGTGCGTAAAAACAGTTTATAAAATGTATTACAAGAATAGTACAGTAAACTTAAAAGCAACTCTTCGTTACCGACGTCCGGTGTAGATTGTATTTTCAGAGCAGAGGGACGTCGTCGGCGCTTATATCTCGAGTCGGGAGGTTTTCGGAGCAGAGCGCGGGAGTAGAAGAGCGTGAATGCGTTGGAAGACTTTGTTGCTCAGAAGCCTTGGTGTTGGGTGCTATTTATAGCACTTCGGGGCGCCCTGAACGTTGGGGGCGCTCCCCCACGTGTCAACCGATCTGGAATTACCTCGGTCAGCCCTTATCCCACTCGAATAGGGCTGAGGATTGACTCTGGGGGCGCCCTGAACGCTGGGGGCGCCCTGGTTGACCTTTTCAGCGAGCTTCTCGGCTGGATCAGGGTTATCCGCTTCGGTGGCTTGGGTGCGGGGCGCCCTGGGCACTGGGGGCACCCGGGAGCACGGGGGTTATCCACTTCGGTGGCTTAGTTTTATACAGCCTTAGCTGTCTTGGTTCTGACTTTGGGTCTCCAAAATGGAGCTCTAGGTCAAACCGACGCCTACTGTTCCCTCAACGGGGAACGCGTCCTCACCTACTCCTCTCAGGAGAATTTACCTGTTGTCAACCGGCTCCTTCGGTTGGACTTTTGCCTAGCGGTCCTTTGCCAGGTCTTGGATATCAGGCTGTCCTTCGCCCTGTGCCTAGCAGTCCTTCGCCAGGTCTTCGGATCATGGCAGTCCTTCGCCAGGTGCCTAGCAGTCTTTCGCTAGGTCTTGGATCCCAGGCTGTCCTTCGCCCGGTGCCTAGCAGTCCTTCGCTAGGTCTTCGTATCCTAGCAGCCCTTCGCTAGGTGCCCAGCCGTCCTTCGCCAGGACTTAGGGTTTTAGTGGCTAGCATTCCTTCGCTAGGTGCCTAGCATTCCTTCACTAGGACTTAGGGTTTCAGTGCCTAGCATTCCTTCGCTATGTACCTAGCATTCCTTCGCCAGGACTTAGGGTTTCAGTGTCTAGCATTCCTTCGCTAGGTGCCTAGCATTCCTTTGCTAGGACTTCACCCTACACACTCAAGCAGCATGTTAGATAACAAATAAGACTTAACTTTTGAACCCTTTGTCATTTATCAAAACACAGGTTCGACTTGGGTGCTGTCTGCACTAACAATCTCCCCCTTTTTGATTTATGGCAACCCGATTCAAAAAGTTAAGTTAATAAGAGCAAATGATATAAAGGTTTAGTTTCCTCCCCCTGGAAGGAATCTCCCCCTAGGTTTTTCAAAAGTTCGTGGGGTTTCTAAGTTTAAAGATGGAATTAAGTTGTTCAAATACTTAGAACAATTTTCAAAAGAGTTAAGTGTTTAAAAAGGAGTTTTAATTTTGAGTACTAACAAAGATTTGAAAGTAGCTTAACTTAGAGAAACTTTGGAGAAAAACTTAGTACTTTTGAAAACAAATAGATTAAGTACTTTTTTGAAGAAAGGATAAAGTTTTAAAATTTTTGAAAAAATTTTTTAACGCTTCTCTCCTTTCTTATCTCTCCCCCTTTGCCATATATCAAAACAAGCAAAGTAATATAGCAGAAAGAAAGTAAGTAAGTTGCAAAAAAAAAGTGCTGTATTGAACCAATGCAGGATAAACTGAATCAGACCAATTTAAATCATCTCTGTAGGGACCTGTCTAACCCAATTAGCTACTTACTAACTGTCATAAACAGTAGTTTTCGCTAGGGTTAGTCGAGTTAAGTGTTCTGTTCAAGTTATTGTTGGTGCAGGAAGCACCATATCGAACCTGGTTTTGATATTGGCAAAGGATTCAAAGTTAAGTTTATTTGTGATCTAACGTTGTTCACTGAGTGTGCAGAAAAAGCCCTAGCGAAGGACTGCTAGGCACATGGCGAAGGACTGCCAGTATCCAAGCCCTAGCGAAGGACTGCTAGGCACCTGGCGAAGGACTGCCAGTATCCAAGCCCTAGCGAAGGACTGCTAGGCACCTGGCGAAGGACTGCCAGTATCCAAGACCTAGCGAAGGACTGCTAGGCACCTGGCGAAGGGCTGCCAGCATCAAAGCCCTAGCGAAGGACTGCTAGGCGCCAGGTGAAGGACAGCCTGGGACTAAAGCCCTAGCGAAGGAATGTTAGGCACCGGGCGAAGGACAGCTCGGCATCCAAGACCTGACAAAGGACCGTCAGGCAAAAGTCCAACCAAAGGAGCGGTTGGCATCAGGTAAATTCTCCTGAGAGGAGTAGGTGAGGACGCGTTCCCCGTCGAGGGAACAGTAGGCGTCGGTTCGACCTAGGGCTCCATTTTGGAGATCAAAGTCAGAACCAAGACAGCTAAGGCTGTATAAAATAATAATTAATTGTTTTATTGTGTTTCGGACTAACCCTGGATGCAGGACCAAAGGAACGTGTGTCTGCAGCTCAGAGAGCCTCAAAGGAGTGAGGCAGCAGCTGAGTAGGGCGCCCTGAGTGTCTAGGGCGCCTCCAAGGTGAACAAGAAACAAGTAAGGCAAAAAGGTGTGCGGCCAACAACTGGCCGAGGCGCCCTCTGCAGCCAGGGCGCCCTCAGGTCCAAGGCGCTTCGCGCCTACGCCAGCGAGGCCGATCAAATCTATCCAGCCGAGAAGACCGGGTCAACGAAGGCGCCCTCAGCGACCAGGGCGCCCCAAAGGTCAAACTTCATCCCTATTTAGGCGGGATAAAGCTTAACGAGCAAACTGCGGATCGGATGACACTTGGCAGGGCGCCCCCGACGTCCAGGGCGCCCTAGGGGCTATAAATAGCACCCCTCGACCCCAAGCTTCACATCAACTTCATTCCAAAGCTTCCACGCTCTTCTGTGCTCACGCCTTGCTCCGGAAACGCTTCACCTCGAGCTGACGAAGTCCTGCTGCCCCGAAAAGAGTCGACCTACTCCGGACGTCGGTAAAAAGAAGAGCGTATTTTTATTTAATACTTTATTGCATTTAATTTTGTAAATCAAATTGTGTAACTTATTTGCGCCAAATATAGAATTGCCCAAAGTAAACGGTCAACGACCGTGGGCCTTGGAGTAGGAGTCGACACAGGCTCCGAACCAAGTAAAAAATCACTGTGTCTTTGTGCTGTGTCTCGTATTTTTATTTCCGCTGTGCACTTACTTTTAGTTTTCCGAAAAAGAGCGATTTCCGATATTCACCCCCCCTCTATCGGTTTTTCACGATCCAACAGTTAGATTTTCTAAACTTGACACTTAACTTGATTACTGTTTAAGTTGTATTTAGTGCCCCAATTACTGCAGATGTACTGACTTAAAACATCTTGAATTAAGGCAAAGACCTAAGCATCTCAACCCATTCTAGGTTATCAACCAACAGTACCCTAAGGTGCTTGTGAGATGCTGGCTTCTAAATCTATAGGTGCATGCAGTTCTAGGGTTAGGGCCTAGGCTAAGTCCATTTGCGAAAAAGCCCTAGTTTTGAAGGGGGTAGTTTTAAAATAAAACTAAGTCGAAAAATTTTAAAAAAAGTCCAAACTATGTAAAAGCTGATTTTGAAATCAAGTAAAGCAGTTTTAGAATTCTTTTTAAAAATTGATTGTTCAAATCAAATAAAGCAGTAAGAAAACCAAAAGTAGAGTAAACCTATTCTACCCAGCATAGTCCTAACTCAGATAATCATGAGAAGCAAATAGTCTAACTCAATAAGTTAGCTGGTAAAAGAGAGAACCAGTACAGTCATATAAGTCAAACATGAGTCAACCCTATTGAGTAGGGACAGTCAAATAGTCACTAGTACAATGCTACTCAAATCTAGGAGGAGGGACCAGGATGGTCAGAAGAGCCCATGTGCCAGGATCGAAATAGCGCCATCATCTCGTCATATCGTGCGTCGCTAGTCTCTCTATCGGCTCTGCGGGCACTCATATACTCAGTGTAATAGCCCTGATTTGCCTCCATTCCTTCAGCATGATTTGCCTCCACTTCTTCTCGGAGGCTCTGGATCTGTGACTTGAGCCGTGTCACTCTCTCGTAGAGTGTCGGTGGTGGGGGCTCGTCTATATGCTCACGAACTTCGGCTGCCAGATCTCCGCATCGACTTCAATATCCTCGTCAGAGTTGATCGGTGGTCCGGCTTGCTGGCATCTCCACGACAAAACCCCGGTACTCGAGACCTCTATACCAGCTAGGGAGAAGTTCCTATACCCTATCTCGTCGTAATCAATCAGTGCGGCCGTCTCTCCCTCGGTGATGTTACGACCGTGGTAATGTAAAATGGAAGTGATGATGTGGCAATAGGGAGTGCGTACCCGCCCCTGCGTGGTAACACTGGATGTATGTAGGATCGCATGGAACATGTGTAGTCCAATGTCGATATCAAGCTGATGCGTCAGTGAGTATAGGAGGAAGGTGTGAAATGGTCGCATGGTAGCGACGTCTCTAGTGGATAACGGCAGAATGCATCGAACTATAACTCTATATAGAGCGTAGTCTTGGACTTGAAGGTCAACAGACTGAAATCGTCTGGCCAGGGGGTTTCTAAGATGTGTATAAAAATAGGAGTGTAGGGTATCCAGAGTGATGTGATAATAGGGAGCATCAAAGGGAGGCTCCCTAGGAGGGTAACAACAAAAGGTGGACTGTGAGGGTCGTAGTCCAAGAACGTTTTACGATATTCACCCCTCTCTATCGTTTCTCTCGATCCAACAAGTGGTATCAAAGCGGGGAAGCTCAAATTTGGTGCAACCACCAATTTGAGATTTATTTTCGGATTTATGAAAATTTTCATTTCATTTCATTTCTTTTTGTTAATCGAGATTGGTGCAACACCACTCGATCTTATTCGTCTTTTATTTCAAATAAAAAATATCTGTAGGTGCCCTATTTTTGATGTTTTCTTCTTCTTCTTCCACCAAATTTGTGAGAATTAGGACTCCCCCACACTTGAACTTTACAAAAAATTGCTCCGGTGGCCGAAGGCGATTTATGTTCAAGACCCATGTAAGAGGTGGAGTGCTTCGAATCAGAGTAAAATTAACTCCTCCTTCATGATGTCTTTTGAAAGTTCTTCCAGGAGGCTGGAGTCTGTTCAGATGGAGCACCCACTCCAGAAGTCTTCTAGACCCTGCAAAACCATGTAATACCTCTCTCAAGCGTGCAGGGTAAGAAAGAAATGAAATAATATCAGTCTCTGCATGAAATGTATCCAAAACTGCATCATATCCAATGAAATCAATTCTTGGTACCTCAATGAATTTTTCACAATTATTTTCTACCAAGGATGTATCAAGCAACTCATCACAAATAATGAAATCAATTTTTGACACTTCAATAGAAATTTCACAATTATTTTCCATCAAGGATGTATCAAGCAATGTATTACAACCAATGAAATCAATTTTAGGTGCCTCAATGAATTTTTCACAATTATTTTCAGCATAAGATATATCAAGAGACTCATCACAATAATCAACATCAAGTCTAGGCACTTCTAAAAATTTTTCACATTCAGCATTTTCATGATCTGTATAACCACATGTTTCATATTCAACATTCTCAGCACTAGGTACCTCTATGTAATTTTCAGAAAAATTAGGAGGAATATTTACCTGATCGTGCTGAAAAATACCTGGAGGTTCTACAAGAGTGGATGTAATTATTAGCTCCTCCTGGTAATGTGCAATCTCCTCTTCAGGTTCAGGTTCTGGGTGACACTCAACTAAAACAGGTGATCCTTGGGTTCTTGCTTCCACCATGCAAGTCCCTACACTTTCTGGTTCATCTTCTGAATCTTCTAATGTACTAGTCAATTGTGGTGGTCCCTGGAGCTTAGTGTAATCCCCTACACCTGTAGAATCATCTTCTATGCATGTTTCCTCAATAATATCTGCAACAACATTATCAGAAAAATTAGGACCATCAATAACACTATCATCACAAAATAAAAATTGAGAAGGGTCCTGTAATGCTTCAGAATCTTCTTCTTGTGCTGAAAAATTTGGAAATGGATTTTGAATAGGAATCTCCGGAGGAATGCATGCTGTAGGTGCCCTATTTTTTATGTTTTCTTCTTCTTCTTCCACCAAATTTGCAAGATCACTTGAAGATAGACTTGGCCATGCACTAGGGTCACCTTGAACTGATATAAAATCAACTCCGGGGCGCTCAGAATTAAGAGTAGCTTGAGAAGATAATTGTCCTGATTCTTGGGCTTGCCTTTGTTTCATTTGATGAACTAATTGTTCCAGTTGTCTTCCACGGTTTTGAAGCCTTTGTTGTTGTTCTTGAACACTTTGTTGTTGTTGTTCTTGAAAACTTTGCTGTTGTTGTAGGACTTGTTGAAACATCTCCTCCAGCCTTTGTTGTTGAGCCTCACTCTCATTAGGATTCTCAAAGCCTCCTTGGTTAGTGTAGAACTCCTGTTGGTCTTGAAATGTAACATAAGGCTGCTGAAGACCAAGAATAGGCTGTGCATTCTGAAATGGGAACTGTTGGGGCTGCTTAAATGACTGAATGGGCTGATTAAACTGCTGAAAATTGGGCTGGAATGATGGTTGAATTTGCTGTGAATTGTAGCCCTGGAAATCTTGGATCTGAGGTTGAAATTGTGGTGGTGAAAACTGAAATTGCGTGGGCTGGAAATTCTGGTTGCAAGGCTGAAATTGCTGTGGAAATTGATATGGTTGCTGGAAATTCAAATTATCTTGGTACCCTTGCTAAATTCCTTGAAAAGGTGATTGATTTTGTTGATAGGGTTGTTGAAATTGGGGCTGAAATTGCTGAATTGGTTGCTCAAAATTCTGGAATTGTGGCTACCCAATCTGAGTTTGCTGGAAATTTGGTAGACTTGGCAGAAAATCTTGCTGAAATTGCTGAAATTGTGGCTGAGAAAACTGATTTGTTGGTTGAAAATTCGAATAGGGCTGTTGAAAATTCTGGAATTATGGTTGAAATTGCTATGGTGGCTGCTGGAATTGTTATGGTTGCTGGAATTGTTGTAATGGTGGCTGAAAAAACTGATTTGTTTGCTGAAAATTCAAATGGGATTGCTGAAAAGCTTAGTTTTGCTGCTGAAATTGCTGACATGGCTGCTGGTAAATAGATGAATGACAGTGCACTTGTGATCTTTGTTGGTTCACACGATTCACCCAAAACTTTAAATCTGACAGTGCACTTGTGATCTCTTTACAGTCCTCTAGTGAAAACATTTTGATCTTGCAGCCCTGTCACAAAACAAACAAGGAAAATGGCAGCAACCGTATACAAAAGATAAAGCACAAGAAAATAGAATCAAATGATATGCCCATAAGCATACAAGCAAAAATCAAACAAATCAACTAGTTGCTTCCCCGGCAACGACGCCAAAAATTTTGATGGACCCGAAATAGGTGTCACGAATGTGGGTCTCAAAATTTAGATATTTATAAATGCTGGAAACCCTTTTTGCAATCAAAGATGAAAAAATAGTAAAGGGACCACAGGTCGTATTTTTCCTAGGGCTAGTTGATGTTGTGTGATTCGAGCTTGTATTTATGTGTCGTTTGTGAATTTTGGGTTTTGAATAATTCTGGGTTTGGTTTGTAATCAGAAATGAAAATGCAATGAAAATAAAGGAAACTTAGCTCATGAATAAACAAAGTGATGGCATTTAATGATTCAACCAATTGACCGCTTAATCAATTGAAGCACTTAGCCAATTTTTGGAAAACAGGTCTGATTTCGAATGCAAAACGGATGCTAAGTAAAGGAATAAATCAGTGTTGAAATTCGATTAAAACTAGAGAAGGAATTTACTTGATACAACCTGCCAAAATGTTACTAACTGCATATTTTCAAATTGATGCAAACAAATGAATTTGAAACAACAAATGAATTGCCGAATTCCAAAACAAATGGATTCGAAACCAAATGAATGTGAAGTAGAATTTGAAACCCCAAACTGATGTGCAGAAATGCTTCAATTTGCAGAAGTGAGATGCAGGAAAATAAACCTCTATGCAGAAATGAAATGCAACAGCAATTGGGATGTAAAAATCAGGCAAGACGATTGATTTGAGATGCAATAAAACTCCAATGCGAAGCTCAACTGATACAACTTCATAACTGATAACTGGGAGTTGAAGAAATGGAGTTAACTTGCAGAAATAGTAAGCTAAGAGGTGCAGAAATTCAGAGTCGATCAAATGACATGGAACACAAACAGAACATCCAAATTCAGGGGCACGTATCTAAAGTTCAGGTAGAATTGAAAAGCACTAATATATACTTGACACTTGAAATCAGAAACTACAATTAAACATGCAGAAATGCCCTGGTTACGCAAGCTGAATCTGAAACGCAGCTTGTGCAGGAAATAAAGATGCAGAAATGAAAGGTGCAGAATTTGCAGAATTTGCAGAAATGAAAGGTGCAGAATACGCAAGCTGAATCTGAACCGCAGCTGAATCTGAACTAACAATTGCGAATTAAATTCGAGTCACTAATCTAAGTTTCGAGAAGCTTAAAAAGGCTGATGATTACTTGACAAAATCTAAGAACTATCAGAAATAGGGCTGAAACTATTGATATGTAGAAATTAAAGTTGGCGCGCAGCTATTGAGTTGATACGCAAACAATAAACATAAAATAAACTGAAATTAAATTCAATTGATCAATGAACAAGATACCTAGCTAATTTACTTGCAGAACTAGAACCTAAATTAAGCTGAAACAATTCAGGAAATTGAAACTAAGTGGCTGATACGAAAAACAGAAACAGAACAGTTGCAGAAATTGGAATTGCAGCTAATACAATGAAAATTAACTAATACTAAGCCTCAATCTCTCATATCAGCTCAAGAACTCCTTGTTCGTCACGCAAGGGCTGGCCTCGAACCCCTAAGCTCAGCAAACCATTGAAAAACAGCTCTGCGATTCAAATCCAGCTCACACTCTGAACCAAACTGAATTCCAAATCGATTTCCTCAATCAAGCCTTGTCCATTTGCGCGGATGAGTTGGGGATGAACCAAGCACTCCAGGGAACCCCTCTGAACTGCTCGGGTGGATGAAGGATGGAGTAAAACCGAGATTGAAGCAATCGATGGCAGAACCGAGGAAACCCTCACTCAGCTCTGTTTTGGCCAATTCGGAGCTGGAACTTCACCGAGAAACCCTCCCAATGGCCTAGCAACTGATCCAAACAGAGAAATTGAGGGGTCACGCCCCTTGGATGAAGAAAATCTTGAAGGAAATGCGATGAAAAATGAAGAAGAAAGCTTGCGGCGAGAAGACGCGACGAGGCTGAACTGTGGGTGAAGTTTGATTAAATACATAAGAATGGACGACCCAGATTGATTTGAGAAAATCCAACGGCTGATCTTCATCCGATCTGACCCAAACATTCCAGATGTTGATCAAGGGTCAGGATCTGCCTCGTGGTAGCTCGGATCCTCCAGATTTGTAATGGATGGTCTAGATCAACCTAATCTTTGAATGGACGAACTAGAACCCTCTGAGCTTGATCCAACGGTTGAATGAGCTCTGATTGGGATGAAACCTTCAGATCTTGATCAAAGTGCTTGATTAGCCCTAACCCTAGCTTGGTTTGCTTCAAATGGTCCCAGATGGCTCAGATCTAGCCGCTTTTGAATCGGACGGCCCAGATTAATCCGAAGCTTGATAACTCGATCCGGGTCCACTTCTGACTCAAGTTTGACCCAGTATGCCCTAGGTCCATGAACCTTTCATGCTTACAAAAAATAGATCAAAAATTTAGTGGCCAAATAATTCAAATATGTACAGATTTGCAATTAAGTCCAAAATAAAAGTAAGTTCTAAAACCTAGGGTAAATTAACAATTAAGCAAGAAAAACATGGGTCAAACATAGATTTTAGCAACTAAAATAATCAATAAAATGGTACGTATCAACTCCCCCACACTTAAGCTTGAGCGTCTCGCGAAACTACTAAGTATGTATCCCTTAGATTTTCTCAAGCATAATTAGAAACAAATGAAAAGAAATTACCTAAGGTTGTCAATTCTCAAAAATCTAAGCTCTATGGATTAATATCTCGTCCTTAAATCAACAACTTAGTCTTTTCATCCATCATGATTCATTGAGATGAATTTAACTCACTAGTCTTTCAAGGAAAATTTTGGGTGGCTCTCTCCTTAAGTTCTAAGTTGATGATGGAAGTGGAGCTCACTCAAACACACATGCCTCTTGCACTACCATAGGCTTGCTTATTATCTACTCTCCACCATTATTCATGATTAGGATCAACATCTACAAAAACAAGTGAAAAACGTAGAGAATGGTAAGAAATGGAGTAAAAGCCAAGGGAATAGAAAATTTGATGGAGTGGAGGACTTGATTGCTCAAAAATGTTTCCAATGCACTTTGCTTCTTTTTACAGTCCTCTAGTGATATCAAAAGTGTGATGGAGTAAAACTTTTGCCTTGCCCTTCAAAAATTCGATGAAAAGATCTCTTTAGTTCCTTTGTGCCAATTTTCTTTTGCGTGCCAACTTTACTTGCTTCTCTTTTCTCATTCTTCTTTTTCTTCTTTCTTTCTTTCTTGTAAAGTCAGAAATGAAATGGAATAAAGCTTTGACTCGGATGAGAAAAAAAAATTGCAATGCCAAAACTCCAATTGTGTCATTTTGTTTCTTTCTTCTCTCCTTCTCTTTTTTTTCGAACTGTTTTTCTTCCCCTTTTTTTTTGTTTCTTCTGTGTTTCAATATCAGCTCCACGACATCTTCATTGCAAAACTCTAATTTCAAAACAAATACATCACATAGTAATGGAAAATTAAATGCTTCATTAGGTGAGTTGATACACTGCCTTCTTTTTTTTTCTTTGATCTCATCCATTTGCCTTTACTTGAAATCTGCTCACCAAGAGGTTGACTTCAGGGAAAATATTCTGCAACTTTTGTTAATAATTCAGTAATGCATTGCTAAAACCCGAATTCAGTTTTGACTTGCTACAAATCTTGTGACTAAACTGCTTGTATGAAAATTCCTGCGCAGATTCTGCACTTGAACTCAGATTTGTCCAGCTGCAATTCAGCTCACATTCTCAACCTTTCAGCCTTCAATTCAGACTTTAACATGATGTTCTTGATTTGCATTTCTGTTTGATACAATCTGATACAGATTTTAGCTGCAATCAGCTACAAATTCAGATTGTATTCAGCTGCAAATTCAGCTCACCTTTTCTGCTCTTGCTGCATTTTATAGTCTCTCATAGCTCTCGAATAACTGTGCTTAACCCTTACCAGCAATACTTGCAATTCTCTTCAATTTCTGATGATTGCAGTAGGTTGGATTCCAGCCTCCACATTAATATGGTAAACACTTTCTGCACTTGAACTTGGCACAGATTTGCTTAGTTTCAGATTTTCCAGCTTGTATTCTTAATTTTTCTGCTTTCCATAACCTCTGATAGCTGTCGAGTGGTTTCCTTTCAATCCAATTCAGTTTTTGATGATTGCAATCAGCTGGATTCTAGCCTCACCACTGCACAGATTTTCACTGCTTCAAATCAGATTTTACAGCCTTCAATTCAGACTTAAGCACAGAATTTTTACTTCCATGATTCCAACTTCAAAACTTGCGGACCAAATCATGCTTCATAGATGTTTCCTTGGCATAGAATTCCTTTCTCTTCACTTGTCACATATTTTTTTTTTCTTTGTAATGGCACAAATTTTTTTCTTTGTTGGTGTGCCATTTTTTTTCAGATTTTTCCATTGCTTGCCACTTGAATCTTCAAAATATGATAAGGAAGCTAGATCTCCAATTGCTTCCATCTTTCTTGCTCATTCTTGACATCAAACTCAACTCAATATGTAATTGTTTCCATCCTTCCATTGCAAGAAAATTTTTTTTCTTTTGGATCCAAATGCCTCCTTGATACAAAACATTTCCAACACACTAATCACTCTCCCACACTTAAATCTTTGTCCGTCTCGGGCAAAGTAGCATCAAGAAAACATCCCAAGCAAACAAATCCATAGAAAAATGGGGTTAAGAGTAGGAAAATAGAAAGGAAAATTGAAAAGAGTATGTATCAAGTATGATCATTGCTAAGAATAATATGGAAAAGGGAAACAAATTGATTAGCATCCGTAGATGTTATAACGCCCGCCCTTATATCTACTCTCGGGGCGGGGTTACGTACAATCAATCGTAAAATTTTAAAATAAAATAAAAACACAAGTGCAAGCATATTAGTCAGTGCATGCCAATCAGATATCATGTTTTAATGATTAGAACATGGTAGGTTCACAAGTAGTTCAACTCAACATATAAGAGTAATCCAAGTGTAATTTCTAATATTCAAACGTACCAACTCTAATCACTAGCATTTATTATTGAAGAAAACATTATCATAGGCATAGTAATGTAGATATAAAAATCTTTCTTTCCCGAGCCACCACCCCACACATCTTCAGCCCTCCTGCCTCTTCCTTTAGTTTAAGTGTCCCATACCCTTATCTGCAGCATAAGACAACACATAAACTAGTAAGCACAAATGCTTAGTAAGGATCCTGTCCTACTCGCAAAATCCATACGAAGAATACAACATGTACACATAAGGAATCATAAGCATGAGTTTATCATAGCATACTAAACATCCAAGTTTCTAAGCAAGCAGTATAAAGTATCTTAAGCATACCCTTCACATATAATAAATGTTTTCAAAACAATTCCATAAAGGTATTACTTAAAAATATTTCAACATCATATAGGGCCTAGTTGTGTACCACATAATGCGCGTTCCCTAATGAATTGGGGTAGCGAGCCACCAATCCCATTAGAGCAGGACCCTTCCGTCCTACCGAAGCCATGACCTTAAGTTAACATGCACTCCGGATTTGTTTAACGACCCCCTTCCGAGTCGGGTACACAACTTACAAAGTAAAATACTTATCATGTCTTTACATATATGCTAAGGAGTACTCCAATTTCACTTCTCAAGGGACACACCACTCTTCAAGGGTGCTCATGATCCCATAGGGACACACAACACAACATAAGGGTGTTCTTGATCCCATACTTAGTGGAGTATCCTTTCAAGCATTTTAACATACACATCACATGCAATCTCATAAGGGTGCCCCATGGGCTATAAGACATGCTCATACATACATCATGCTTCAACCACTTAACATACTTTATATATGACAAGATTGGTCACATAGATCATACTCATATCATAGGAAGTGGTAGCATGCTTCATGGATTAAATTCATTCTTCCTAACCCTAAACTAGGGTTTGGCCGAATTTCATAAGGTAAGGATAGGTTAGGTTTTTTTTTTGACATCAAACATCCCATACAAGCATCACATATCTATACATCATGTATCATACTAAGCATAGCATACATCATGGGGTAATCAACCTTCACAACCCTAATGTTCCTTGCCTTGGCCGAAAGTCATGCTAGGGAAAAATTAAGTTTTCCAATCAAACATTCCATTTAAACATCACGTGCATATACGTATCATCATCTCAAACATAAGCATATCTCATAGGGTACATCCCATGCAAGCATCACACATATATATATCATGTATCATACTAAGCATAGCATACATTATGGGGTAATCAACCTTTACAACCCTAATGGTTCATGCCTTGGCCGAAAGTCATGCTAGGGGGAAGTTAAGTTTTCCAATCAAACATTCCATTTAACATCACATGCATATACATATCATCATCCCCAAACATAAGCATATCTCATAGGGTAGTTTAACCTTCACAAACCCTAATCTATTCATGTTGGCCGAATGGTGTAGGGTAGGGGGATTAGGGTTTTTGAAATCAAACCTTCACACAACCATTTATACAAACACCTTGTCTACACTACTAAGCATGGATACATCATGGAGAATTTCAACCCTCACTAACCCTAATGGTTCATGGCCGAATGGTGTAGGGTGCTCAACCCCTAGTTTTTGGCATCACAACATGAAGGGAAAACAACCTATCTATATACCCTAAGTCCCAAGGGGTCTCCTCATGCATCAAGGAGTAGCCAAGGTCTCCCCTTTGGGGGTGGCCGAAACTCACACAAGGGGTAACTCCCATTTTCGAAACAAGAAAGAAAAGGAATCATGAAATCAACAATTACACTGCAGGCGAGGGGATACTTACATCCTTTCGCTTGAAAATCACCTTCTCTAAATCCTTAGGGTGCCCTTGGTTGACGGAAGAGTGAGAGTTCCCTTTGCTAGAACTCCTCTAAACACTTGGCCCTAGTAGAGGGCAAAAAATCCTTGGATGGGGTCTTCTTCCTTCCAATTCCCTAGGGTTAGAACCCTAGGGTGTATTTTCGAAAATTGAAAAGGGGGAAGAGGCTAGAGTTTTCGGTGGGGAGAGTGAGGAAGAAGAAGAGAGGAAGTTATTCCTCCCTCTCCCTCTCTTATTTATACTATTCTCATGAAGGGACATGTCTCTTCACTTCCCTAGCTTTAACGAGCATGTTTCTTATTCTCTCAGCATGAAACATTGCTTGGTGCATTGGTTAAGACATGGTTAGTGTAACTAGGAGGTTCAAGGTTCGATCCTTGCTTCCTCCTTTCTACACTTTCTTTTTATCACATTTTGCACTAATCCACATCAAAGCCCATTAAGCCAAGCCCATCATGAAATTTCATAATAATAATGTTTCATGAATTCAAAACATTATATATGGGAAAATTTGGGGTGTTACAATCCCTCGTACCTTATAAAAAGTTCGTCCCGAACTTAAAATAGTTCCGGATACTTTAATCGTATTGTCTCCTCTCGTTCCCAAGTGGCTTCTTCGAATTGCTCGTTCCACCACAGAACCTTTACTAAGGGCACTTCCTTGTTCCTTAGCTTTTTGACTTCCCGATCTAGGATCTGAATAGGTCGGTGTTCGCAACTTAGGTTCTCTTGATTTGGTACTGGTTGGGGCTCTATAATTTGGTCCTCATCAGAGGTACATTTCCTGAGCATTGATACATGGAAGACATTGTGGATAGCCGACATTTCTGGCGGTAGTTCCAGTTCGTAGGCCACTTTGCCCACCCGTCTCAGGATCTGGTACGGTCCCACATATCGCGGACTCAGCTTCCCTCATTTCCCGAATCTCATCACCCCTTTCATAGGGGCCACTTTAAGGAATACTGAATCCCCAACATCAAACTCTAGTGGTCTGCGTCGCTTATCAGCGTAGCTTTTCTGCCGACTCTGAGCAGTCTCTATCCTCTGGCGGATATTCTTGATAGCCTGAGTGGTTTCATCTATAATATCAGTCTGAAGCCCCATCTCCTTCTTTTCACCACTCTCATGCCAGCATATAGGAGATCGGCATTTCCTTCCGTTTAGCGCTTCGTACGGTGCCATCCCGATAGTAGCCTGATAACTATTGTTATAAGCAAACTCTGCCAGGCTCAGGTATCGACACCAGCTTCCCTTGAAGTCCAAGGCACAAGCTCGTAACATATCCTCTAATATTTGATTCACTCTTTCAGTTTGCCCGTCAGTCTGGGGGTGAAAGGCCGTACTGAATTTCAGCTTCGTGCCAAGAGCCTTCTGCACGTGTTCCCAAAAATCTGAAGTAAATCGACCATCCTGATCAGAGATAATGGTCTTGGGAACCCCGTGTAGTCGGACAATTTCCTTGACATACAGTTGAGCCAACTGCTCTACTGAGTAGGTTATCCTGATAGCCAGAAAATGGGCAGACTTGGTTAGCCTGTCCACAATAACCCATATACCATCATATCCATTCGTTGTTCTAGGTAGCCCTGAGATGAAACCCATAGAGATGTCTTCCCATTTCCACTCGGGAATTGGCAGAGGTTGCAAAACTCCTCCAGGCCTCTGGTGTTCTGCTTTGACCCTCTGGCAGGTCAAACACATACTGATATAGTGGGCTACATCTCGCTTCATACCGGACCACCAAAACTTGCTCTTCAGATCTTGATACATCTTGGTAGACCCAGGATGCATCGCATAAGGTGTTCCGTGAGCTTCCTCAAGGATTCTTGTCCGTAAATCGGAGTCGTCGGGAACACACAATCGATCCCGAAGATATAAGACTCCGCTGTCTGAAATCCGAAATCCATTGTCTTTGCCTTCGAGAACCTCTTGCCTGATCCTCTGAAGGCTCGAATCCTGATTCTGCTTTTCCAGAATATCGTCAAATAATGTCGGCTCAATCATCAGGGTGGATAACTGTCCTGATATGATTTCAATCCCGAAATTCGTAATTTCTTCCCCTAAGGGTTGTGACAAAGCTGATAAAGGCATCAAAGTAGCACATGATTTTCTACTGAGTGCATCGGCTACCTTGTTGGCTTTCCCCGGATGGTACAGGATCACACAGTCATAGTCCTTGACCAATTCGAGCCATCTGCACTGTCTCATATTCAGATCTTTCTGGGTGAAGAAATATCGCAGACTCTGGTGATCTGTATAAACTTTACACTGAGTTCCATATAGATAGTGCCTCCATATTCTCAGTGCAAAGACCACCGCTGCTAGTTCTAAGTCATGGGTAGGATAATTCCTTTCATGTTCCTTGAGTTGCCTAGAGGCATAGGCAATCACCTTCCCATTCTGCATAAGTACAGCTCCGAGTCCTAGTTTGGATGCGTCGCTGTACATATCGAAACCCGTATCGCTTTCTGGAAGAGTCAATATCGGAGTGCTAGTCAGCCTCCTTTTCAGTTCAGTAAAGCTCTTCTCACATTCATCGGTCCATACATATTTCTTGTCTTTCTTAGTAAGAGCTGTCATAGGGGCTGCAATCCGAGAGAATCCCTCTACGAATTTTCTGTAATAGCCTGCTAGCCCGAGGAAACTTCTGATTTCGCTGGCATTCTTGGGTCTGGTCCAGTTACTCACAGCTTCGATTTTAGTCGGGTCCACCATTACTCCTTCCTTGGAGATAACATGTCCCAAGAATGATACTTGATCGAGCCAGAACTCGCATTTGGAAAATTTAGCATACAGTTGTTCCTTCTGAAGAATCTGTAGTGCTCTACTCAAGTGTTCAGCATGTTCTTCGGGAGTCCTTGAATATATAAGGATATCGTCGATAAAGACGATCACAAATCTGTCGAGGAATACCGAGAATACCCGATTCATTAAGTCCATAAACATCGCTGGAGCATTGGTAACTCCAAACGGCATAACTACGAACTCATAATGTCCGTATCTGGTTCGGAAAGCCGTCTTCGGTATATCCTCCTTTTTCACCCTGACTTGGTGGTAACCAGACCTCAGGTCAATTTTAGAGAAAACCGTGGCTCCCTTCAGTTGATCGAACAGGTCATCTATCCTGGGTAGAGGGTACCTGTTCTTGACAGTCACGTTGTTCAGTGCCCGATAGTCGATACACATTCGCATCGACCCATCCTTCTTTTTCACGAACAGTACGGGAGCTCCCCAGGGAGAATGACTAGGGAGGATGAGTCCCTTGTCAAGCAGCTCCTGTAACTGTCCCTGTAATTCTTTTAATTCTATCGGCGCCATACGGTACGGTGCTTTAGAAATGGGATTAGTACCAGGAATCAATTCAATTGCAAATTCTATATCTCTTTCAGGTGCTAACCCTGGTAATTCATCGGGAAATACCTCTGGGTAATTGCATACGACTTTGACGTCTTCTAGCTTCGGGCCCTCAGTAGGACTGGTATCAACCACATGAGCTAGAAACCCAGAGCATCCATTTTCTAACATCTTCCTTGCTCTCAGAGCCGATAAGAATTTGCTTGTCCTCTTCTTCGGCTCTCCGATAAATTCAAATTGAATTCCCGCCTCAGGTCGGAAGGTAACCTTTCGTTTACGGCACTCGATAGAGGCGCCGTATTTGTTCAAGAAATCCATGCCCAATATCACATCATAGTCTGGCATATATGAGTACCATCTATAGCTGCCTGCATCTGGTGTAACTGGGGATGAGCACCTTTGTACTGGGCATGCTGCGGCTGAGGTGGTATAGCTGCATAGACCTCTGGCCATGTGTCCTTCTTTCCAAGGTGTAGCATCTCCTGGCGCTAAGAGCATGTCCGAGGTGCATCTTCCACAAGTGGCACATGGAGGATATTTAGGCTCTTGCCTGCTGTACACTGGCAGATTTATCCATGGCTTCCTCTTTCCGTTGTAGTTCTTTTCCAGTGGGGTTGCTATTCTGAGGTTTCAGACTCCGACTGACTTTGACTCTTGCTGGCGGTCAGTGTTTGGCTCTGCTGTTAATATTCTTTAGATAATCTCGGTAATAAGGGCGCTGCTGACAGCTCCTCTGCAGTCTGGGCTATTACGCCCCTACATTCAGAGCTATCTCGGCTTGAGCATCTTGAGCATTAATCTGACCATTTCTTTTCTGTACTGACCAGCTCCAGACATAATCGTGCAGTTGGTTGAATTGCTTAACGGCATCGTTGACTGAGCGATTTCCCTGCCGGAATTCAGTGAACTCATCAAAGTGCCTGTTTGTGACTCGCATATTAAAGAATTCCTCCAGAAATTCGGACTCGAAGTCCTTCCACTTCATCTGGTCCACTGACCTTCTAGCTTTTACCCGTTCCCACCACATCCTGGCGTCGCCAGTGAGGCAGAATGAGACACATTTAATTTTCTCATGCTCGGGCCAATCTAATAATTCCACTGTGCTCTCAATTGTCTTGAGCCAGGCCTGGGCGTCCCAGGGCTCGCAGGTGCCAGAGAACTTTTCCGGCTTCAGTCTCTGCCACTGAACCAGATAGGCCTCCTGTCGGACTCCTCTGGCCGGAGTGTCCGGGGGTGCCTGTGCAGTTGGGGGCTCAGTAGGTATCACACTCTGACTTCCCTGCGGGGTTGCAGTGTTCGCCTGCTGGGTCATCAGAGTATTTATGATCTGCTGCTGTTCAGTGACCTGACGCTGCAGATCTGTGATCACTTGCATCATATCAGGTGGGGGTGCGGTCTCATCACCCCGATTGCTACGTCTTCTAACCATATCTATCGTACAGGTGACAAATAAACTAATGTGAGAATTAACACTACTTTCATTAGTTATGCAAGTATAAATCATCTCTATATAATCATTACAGTACATGAAACTAAGTAAAGCGAGGTTAGGATCTCTTACTTGGAAGCGGCAGGATGGAGCTTGATGTGTGTGTAGTGGAGGGGAAATCTGCTCTGATACCAACTTGTAACGCCCGCCCTTATATCTACTCTCGGGGCGGGGTTACGTACAATCAATCGTAAAATTTTAACATAAAATAAAAACACAAGTGCAAGCATATTAGTCAGTGCATGCCAATCAGATATCATGCTTTAATGATTAGAACATGGTAGGTTCACAAGTAGTTCAACTCAACATATAAGAGTAATCCAAGTGTAATTTCTAATATTCAAAAGTACCAACTCTAATCACTAGCATTTATTATTGAAGAAAACATTATCATAGGCATAGTAATGTAGATATAAAAATCTTTCTTTCCCGAGCCACCACCTCACACATCTTCAGCCCTCCTGCCTCTTCCTTTAGTTTAAGTGTCCCTTACCCTTATCTGCAGCATAAGACAACACATAAACTAGTAAGCACAAATGCTTAGTAAGGATCCTATCCTACTCGCAAAATCCATACGAAGAATACAACATGTACACATAAGGAATCATAAGCATGAGTTTATCATAGCATACTAAACATCCAAGTTTCTAAGCAAGCAGTATAAAGTATCTTAAGCATACCCTTCACATATAATAAATGTTTTCAAAACAATTCCATAAAGGTATTACTTAAAAATATTTCAACATCATATAGGGCCTAGTTGTGTACCACATAATGCGCGTTCCCTAATGAATTGGGGTAGCGAGCCACCAATCCCATTAGAGCAGGACCCTTCCGTCCTACCGGAGCCATGACCTTAAGTTAACATGCACTCCGGATTTGTTTAACGACCCCCTTCCGAGTCGGGTACACAACTTACAAAGTAAAATACTTATCATGTCTTTACATATATGCTAAGGAGTACTCCAATTTCACTTCTCAAGGGACACACCACTCTTCAAGGGTACTCATGATCCCATAGGGACACACCACACAACATAAGGGTGTTCTTGATCCCATACTTAGTGGAGTATCCTTTCAAGTATTTTAACATACACATCACATGCAATCTCATAAGGGTGCCCCATGGGCTATAAGACATGCTCATACATACATCATGCTTCAACCACTTAACATACTTTATATATGACAAGATTGGTCACATAGATCATACTCATATCATAGGAAGTGGTAGCATGCTTCATGGATTAAATTCATTCTTCCTAACCCTAAACTAGGGTTTGGCCGAATTTCATAAGGTAAGGATAGGTTAGGTTTTTTTTTTTTGACAGCAAACATCCCATACAAGCATCACATATCTATATATCATGTATCATACTAAGCATAGCATACATCATGGGGTAATCAACCTTCACAACCCTAATGTTTCTTGCCTTGGCCGAAAGTCATGCTAGGGAAAAATTAAGTTTTCCAATCAAGCATTCCATTTAAACATCACGTGCATATACGTATCATCATCTCAAACATAAGCATATCTCATAGGGTACATCCCATGCAAGCATCACACACATATATATCATGTATCCTACTAAGCATAGCATACATTATGGGGTAATCAACCTTTACAACCCTAATGGTTCATGTCTTGGCCGAAAGTCATGCTAGGGGGAAGTTAAGTTTTCCAATCAAACATTCTATTTAACATCACATGCATATACATATCATCATCCCCAAACATAAGCATATCTCATAGGGTAGTTTAACCTTTACAAACCCTAATCTATTCATGTTGGCCGAATGGTGTAAGGTAGGGGGATTAGGGTTTTTGAAATCAAACCTTCACACAACCATTTATACAAACACCTTGTCTACACTACTAAGCATGGATACATCATAGAGAATTTCAACCCTCACTAACCCTAATTGTTCATGGCCGAATGGTGTAGGGTGCTCAACCCCTAGTTTTTGGCATCACAACATGAAGGGAAAACAACCTATCTATATACCCTAAGTCCCAAGGGGTCTCCTCATGCATCAAGGAGTAGCCAAGGTCTCCCCTTTGGGGGTGGCCGAAACTCACACAAGGGGTAACTCCCATTTTCGAAACAAGAAAGAAAAGGAATCATGAAATCAACAATTACACTGCAGGCGAGGGGATATTTACATCCTTTCGCTTGAAAATCACCTTCTCTAAATCCTTAGGGTGCCCTTGGTTGAAGGAAGAGTGAGAGTTCCCTTTGCTAGAACTCCTCTAAACACTTGGCCCTAGTAGAGGGCAAAAAATCCTTGGATGGGGTCTTCTTCCTTCCAATTCCCTAGGGTTAGAACCCTAGGGTGTATTTTCGAAAATTGAAAAGGGGGAAGAGGCTAGAGTTTTCGGTGGGGAGAGTGAGGAAGAAGAAGAGAGGAAGTTATTCCTCCCTCTCCCTCTCTTATTTATACTATTCTCATGAAGGGACATGTCTCTTCACTTCCCTAGCTTTAACAAGCATGTTTCTTATTCTCTCAACATGAAACATTGCTTGGTGCATTGGTTAAGACATGGTTAGTGTAACTAGGAGGTTCAAGGTTCGATCATTGCTTCCTCCTTTCTACACTTTCTTTTTATCACATTTTGCACTAATCCACATCAAAGCCCATTAAGCCAAGCCCATCATGAAATTTCATAATAATAATGTTTCATGAATTCAAAACATTATATATGAGAAAATTTGGGGTGTTACAGATGTGATCCAATCATCGAAATATGGTTTTGAAAGAACCTAAGCAAGTTCTAGAGTACAATAACATATGTGTGTCACAAATATAAGACTAATTCTCACTAGGCAAAAATAATTCATCTCAAGTCATCAATCAAGAATCTAAAGCCAAGTAGTACTCAAGCATCCAAGAATTCATCCATTAGCTCAAACCCTAAGTTTTAACAACCAAATTTAATTTATTTTCAAAAGACTCTAAAATGACATGAAGATAACCTAAAGGGATATATTTATTCCTAGTCATGCAAGAAACAAATGTCCAAGAAAACTAACATGGTATCTACAATGACTCCTAGTCATTCTACTCTACTTACGCATTTATTAGCAAGGAATCAATTTAAAAGTGAAAAATGCAATAAAGAACACACTCCCCTTTATTTCTAGTGGACAGAGTCTATCAAGAAGTAACCTCCATCGTGGTAGTGGAGGAGTGTGGGTAGCTTAGAGAATTAGGACTCCCCCACACTTGAACTTTACAAAAAATTGCTCCGGTGGTCGAAGGCGATTTAAGTTCAAGACACATGTAAGAGTTGGAGTGCTTCGAATCAGAGTAAAATCAACTCCTCCTTCTTGATGTCTTTTGAAAGTTCTTTCAGGAGGCTGGAGTCTGTTCAGATGGAGCACCCACTCCAGAAGTCTTCTAGACCCTGCAAAACCATGTAATACCTCTCTCAAGCGTGCAGGGTAAGAAAGAAATGAAATAATATTAGTCTCTGCATGAAATGTATCTAAAACTGCATCATATCCAATGAAATCAATTCTTGGTACCTCAATGAATTTTCACAATTATTTTCTACTAAGGATGTATCAAGCAACTCATCACAAACAATGAAATCAATTTTTGGCACTTCAATAGGAATTTCACAATTATTTTCCATCAAGGATGTATCAAGCAATGTATTACAACCAATGAAATCAATTTTAGGTGGCTCAATGAATTTTTCACAATTATTTTCAGCATAAGATATATCAAGAGACTCATCACAATAATCAACATCAAGTCTAGGCACTTCTAAAAATTTTTCACATTCAGCATTTTCATGATATGTATAACCACATGTTTCATATTCAACATTCTCAGCACTAGGTATCTCTATGCAATTTTCAGAAAAATTAGGAGGAATATTTACCTGATCGTGCTGAAAAATACCTGGAGGTTCTACAAGAGTGGATGTAATTATTAGCTCCTCCTGGTAATGTGCAATCTCCTCTTCAGGTTCAGGTTCTTGGTGACACTCAACTAAAACAGGTGATCCTTGGGTTCTTGCTTCCACCATGCAAGTCCCTACACTTTCTAGTTCATCCTCTGAATCTTCTAATGTACCAGTCAATTGTGGTGGTCCCTGGAGCTTAGTGCAATCCCCTACACCTGTAGAATCATCTTCTATGCATGTTTCCTCAATAATATCTGCAACAACATTATCAAAAAAATTAGGACCATCAATAACACTATCATCACAAAATAAAAATTGAGAAGGGTCCTGTAATGCTTCAGAATCTTCTTCTTGAGCTGAAAAATTTGGAAATGGATTTTGAATAGGAATCTCCGGAGGAATGCATGCTGTAGGTGCCCTATTTTTGATGTTTTCTTCTTCTTCTTCCACCAAATTTGCAAGATCACTTGAAGATAGACTTGGCCATGCACTAGGGTCACCTTGAACTGATATAAAATCATCTCCGAGGTTCTCAGAATTAAGAGTAGCTTGAGAAGATAATTGTCCTGATTCTTGGGCTTGCCTTTGTTTCATTTGATGAACTAATTGTTCCAGTTGTCTTCCACGGTTTTGAAGCCTTTGTTGTTGTTCTTGAAAACTTTGTTGTTGTTGTTCTTCAAAACTTTGCTGTTGTTGTAGGACTTGTTGAAACATCTCCTCCAGCCTTTGTTGTTGAGCCTCACTCTCATTAGGATTCTCAAAGCTTCCTTGGTTAGTGTAGAACTCCTGTTGGTCTTGAAATGTAACATAGGTCTACTGAAGACCAAGAATAGGCTGTGCATTCTGAAATGGGAACTGTTGAATTGTAGCCCTGGAAATCTTGGATCTGAGGTTGAAATTGTGGTGGTGAAAACTGAAATTGCGTGGGCTGGAAATTCTGGTTGCAAGGCTGAAATTGCTGTGGAAATTGATATGGTTGCTGGAAATTCAAATTATCTTGGTACCCTTGCTGAATTCCTTGAAAAGGTGATTGATTTTGTTGATAGGGTTGCTGAAATTAGGGCTGGAATTGCTGAATTGGTTGCTCAAAATTCTGGAATTGTGGCTGCCCAATCTGAGTTTGCTGGAAATTTGGTAGACTTGGCAGAAAATCTTGCTAAAATTGCTGAAATTGTGGCTGAGAAAACTGATTTGTTGGTTGAAAATTTGAATAGGGCTGTTGAAAATTCTGGAATTGTGGTTGAAATTGCTGTGGTGGCTGCTGGAATTGTTTTGGTTGCTGGAATTGTTGTAATGGTGGCTGAAAAAACTGATTTGTTTGCTGAAAATTCAAATGGGATTGCTGAAAAGCTTGGTTTTGCTGCTGAAATTGCTGACATGGCTGCTGGTAAATAGATGAATGACAGTGCACTTGTGATCTTTGTTGGTTTACACGATTCACCCAAAACTTTAACTTTGACAGTGCACTTGTGATCTCTTTACAGTCCTCTGGTGAAAACATTTTGATCTTGTAGCCCTGTCACAAAACAAACAAGGAAAATGACAGTAACCGTATACAAAAGATAAAGCACAAGAAAATAGAATCAAATGATATGCCTATAAGCACACAAGCAAAAATCAAACAAATCAACTAGTTGCTTCCCCGGCAACGGCGCCAAAAATTTTGATGGACCCGGAATAGGTGTCACGAATGTGGGTCTCAAAATTTAGATATTTATAAATGCTGGAAACCCTTTTTGCAATCAAAGATGAAAACGTAGTAAAGGGACCACAGGTCGTATTTTTCCTAGGGCTAGTTGATGTTGTGTGATTCGAGCTTGTATTTATGTGTCGTTTGTGAATTTTGGGTTTCGAATAATTCTGCGTTTGGTTTGTAATCGGAAATGAAATTGTAATGAAAATAAAGGAAACTTAGCTCATGAATAAATAAAGTGATGGCATTTAATGATTCAACCAATTGACCGCTTAATCAATTGAAGCACTTAGCCAATTTTTGGAAAACAGGTCTGATTTCGAATGCAAAACGGATGCTAAGTAAAGGAATAAATTAGTGCTGAAATTCGATTAAAACTATAGAAAGAATTTACTTGATACAACCTGCCAAAATTTTACTAACTGCATATTTTCAAATTGATGCAAACAAATGAATTTGAAACAACAAATGAATTGCCGAATTCTGAAACAAATGGATTCGAAACCAAATGAATGTGAAGCAGAATTTGAAACCCCAAACTGATGTGCAGAAATGCTTCAATTTGCAGAAGTGAGATGCAGGAAAATAAACCTCTATGCAGAAATGAAATGCAACAGCAATTGGGATGTAAAAATCAGGCAAGACGATTGATTTGAGATGCAATAAAACTCCAATGCGAAGCTCAACTGATACAACTTCATAACTGATAACTGGGAGTTGAAGAAATGGAGTTAACTTGCAGAAATAGTAAGCTGAGAGGTGCAGAAATTTAGAGTCGATCAAATGACATGGAACACAAACAGAACATCCAAATTCAGGGGCACGTATCTAAAGTTCAGGTAGAATTGAAAAGCACTAATGTATACTTGACACTAGAAATCAGAAACTACAACTAAACATGCAGAAATGCCCTGGATACGCAAGCTAAATCTGAAACGTAGCTTGTGCAGGAAATGAAGATGCAGAAATGAAAGGTGCAGAATTTGCAGAATTTGCAGAAATGAAAGGTGCAGAATATGCAAGTTGAATCTGAACCGCAGCTGAATCTGAACTAACAATTGCGAATTAAATTCGAGTCACTAATCTAAGTTCCGAGAAGCTTAAAAAGGCTGATGATTACTTGACAAAATCTAAGAACTATCAGAAATAGGGCTGAGACTATTGATATGCAGAAATTAAAGTTGGCACGCAGCTATTGAGTTGATACGCAAACAATAAACATAAAATAAACTGAAATTAAATTCAATTGATCAATGAACAAGATACCTAGCTAATTTACTTGCAGAACTAGAACCTAAATTAAGCTGAAACAATTCAGGAAATTGAAACTAAGTGGCTGATACGAAAAACAGAAACAGAACAGTTGCAGAAATTGGAATTGCAGCTAATACAATGAAAATTAACTAATACTAAGCCTCAATCTCTCATATCAGCTTAAGAACTCCTTGTTCGTCACGCAAGGACTGGCCTCGAACCCCTAAGCTCAGCAAACCATTGAAAAATAGCTCTGCGATTCAAATCCAGCTCACACTCTGAACCAAACTGAATTCCAAATCGATTTCCTCAATCAAGCCTTGTCCATTTGCGCGGATGAGTTGGGGATAAACCAAGCACTCCAGGGAACCCCTCTGAACTGCTCGGGTGGATGAAGGATGGAGCAAAACCGATATTGAAGCAATCGATGGCAGAACCGAGGAAACCCTCACTCGGCTCTGTTTTGGCCAATTCGGAGCTGGAACTTCACCGAGAAACCCTCCCAATGGCCTAGCAACTGATCCAAACAGAGAAATTGAGGGGTCGCGCCCCTTGGATGAAGAAAATCTTGAAGGAAATGCGATGAAAAATGAAGAAGAAAGCTTACGACGAGAAGACTCGACGAGGCTGAACTGTGGGTGAAGTTTGATTAAATACATAAGAATGGACGACCCAGATTGATTTGAGAAAATCCAACGGCTGATCTTCATCCGATCTGACCCAAACTTTCCAGATGTTGATCAAGGGTCAGGATCTACCTCGTGGTAGCTCGGATCCTCCAAATTTGCAATGGATGGTCTAGATCAACCTAATCTTTGAATGGACGATCTAGAACCCTCTAAGCTCGATCCAATGGTTAAATGAGCTCTGATTGGGATGAAACCTTCAGATTTTGATCAGAGTGCTTGATCAGCCCTAACCCTTGCTTGGATTGCTTCAGATGGTCCCAGATGGCTCAGATCTAGCTGCTTTTGAATCGGACGGCCCAGATTAATCCAAAGCTTGATAACTCGATCCGGGTCCACTTCTGACTCAAGTTTGACCCAGTATGCCCTAGGTCCATGAACCTTTCATGCCTACAAAAAATAGATCAAAAATTTAGTGGCCAAATAATCCAAATATGTACAGATTTGCTATTAAGTCCAAAATAAAAGCAAGTTCTAAAACCTAGGATAAATTCACAATTAAGCAAGAAAAACATGGGTCAAACATGGATTTTAGCAACTAAAATAATCAATACAATGGTACTTATCAGGGAGCCCGGAAACTATGCTCAGGCGAGAGCACCTAGGCCGACCCAAGAACCCTCAATTCATGAAAGATGTTAAATTTTGTTTTTCTTTTCTTCGATTCTGACTCTTGCCTCCCTTTTCAACAGTCGGCGCAGTCAGTTTGGAATTCTGAGGAGTTGGCTACGCTCAAGGAGTAACTTTTTAAGGCACACCACATCATCTCCGCCTTGCGGGTCGACCTGAAGGCCAAAGAGGAGGAACGGGCTGCCTGTGCTGCCGAGCACGTTAAGCTTCGACAAAGACACGAAGTCCAAACATCCGTACTAAAGGCCATTCAGTGGTGCATGCAGCGCCTCAAAGGCTATACCTTCTCTTTGCTCCCGGGCAAGTCCTTGAAGAAGACCAGCCGAGCTCTATGAGCTGAGAGTAGTTGTTATTGAGAGATTTTCCTTGGCGGAAGAGTGGCCAGGCCTCTATTTTGTAATACTTTCTGATAATGAGAATGCCGACTTTTCTTTACTCCTCGTTATCACGATGCGTATGTGTTAGGAATCCGAGCGGCGCTACTAACCCGAGTGAGGATTCTCCTACTTAGGTTTAAGTCCTGGCGCGTTTCTGCGGGCTCCGCGGTTATAAAGTCTTTCACTCGTGTTTGCCACTCGGGCGGGCATATTTCATTCTTTGCAGTTGTTGGGGTAAAACACCTTTTAAGTATACCGACAGCTCGGGCGACCGCAAGTGATTCGGTGTTTGGAGAGCGCATAGGTGTTAACGAAACTGTCGGCCTGGGCCATTCGTAGTGCCATTGCCGAGTCATGAACCTCGTGAGGACTTGTCGTGTTGCTTTCACTCGGGCCCAGCTTAGGCGGCAACCAAGCTAGGGAGAGGTTTGAGAGATGCTCTTGCCTTAGGATTTTGAGAGTTTCATATGCTCGGTCGGGTAATACTTAAGGAACGCGGGCCGCCGCGTGCCTGGCTGAGGGCCGAGCCGAGAGAAGAACTTGACCCATTAGAGGATGAGCGTCTGCTCACTGACTCAGGCCGATTCTCAGGAGCATGGGTAGCCACGCGTCCGATCGGAGATACTGAACCGAGTGGGGCATGGAGACGAGTTCACTTATAACTTGCTGGCGAGGCAAGAGTTTACGCACACAGTCGGACATAACTCAGGTAGCGTGGGACGCCACGCGTCTCACCGAGCAGCCAAGCCACGGGAAATGTAGAACAGACAGTCGGGCAGGACTCAGGGAGCGTGGGACGCCACGCGTCTTACTGAGCAGCCGAGCTGCGAGATATTGGCGCACACAATCGGGCAAGACTCATAGAGCGTGGAATGCCACGCGTCTTACTGAGTAGCCGAGCCGTGGGATAATAGCGAACAGAGTCGGGCAAGACTCAGGGAGCGTGGAATGCCACGCGTCTTACTGAGCAACCGAGTTGCGGGATAATAGCGCACACAATCGGGCAAGACTCAGGGAGCGTGGAATGCCACGCATCTTACTGAGCCGCCGAGCTGCGGGATAATTGCACACACAGTCGGGCAAGACTCAGGGAGCGTGGAACGCCACGCGTCTTACTGAGCAGCCGAACTGCGGGATAATAGCGCACACAGTCGGGCAAGAGTCAGGGAGCGTGGGACGCCACGTGTCTTACTGAGCAGCCAAGCTGCGGGATAATAGCGCACACAGTCGGGCAAGACTCAGGGAGAGTGGAACGCCACGCGTTTTACTGAGCAGCCGAGCTACGGGATAATAGCGCACACAGTCGGGCAAGACTCAGGGAGCGTGGAACGCCACGCGTCTAAATGAGCATCCGAGCTGCGGGATAATTGCACACACAGTCGGACAAGACTCAAGGAGCGTGGAACGCCACACGTCTTACTGAGCAGCCGAGCTGCGGGATAATAGCACACACAGTCGGGCAAGACTAAGGGAGCGTGGGACGCCATGTGTCTTACTGTGCAGTCAAGCTGCGGGATAATTGCATACACAGTCGGGTAAGACTCAAGGAGCGTGGAACGCCACGCGTCTTACTGAGCAGCCGAGCTGCGGGATAATAGCGCACACAGTCGGGCAAGACTCAGGGAGCATGGGACGCCACACGTCTTACTAAGCAGCCGAGCTGCGGGATATTGGCGCACACAATCGGGCAAGACTTAGGGAGCGTGGAACGCCACGCGTCTTACTGAGCAACCGAGCAGCGGGATAATAGCACACACAGTCGGGCAAGACTCAGGGAGCGTGGGACGCCACACGTCTTACTGAGCAGCCGAGCTGTAGGATATTGGTGCACACAGTCGGGCAAGACTTAGGGAGCGTGGAACGCCACGCGTCTTACTGAGCAGCCGAGCTACGGGATAATTGCACACACAGTCGGGCAAAACTCAAGGAGCGTGGAATGCCACGCGTCTTACTGAGCAGCCGAGCTGCGGGATAATAGCACACACTGTCGGGCAAGACTCAAGGAGCGTGGGACGCCACGCGTCTTACTGAGCAGTCGAGCTGCGGGATAATTGCACACACAGTCGGGCAAGACTCAGGGAGCATGGAACGCCACACGTCTTACTATGCAGCCGAGCTGCGGGATAATTGCACACACAGTCGGGCAAGACTCAGGGAGCGTGGAACACCACGCGTCTTACTGAGCAGCCGAGCTACAGGATAATTGCACACACAGTCGGGCAAGACTTAGGGAGCGTGGAACGCCATGCGTCTTACTGAGCAGCCGAGCTGCGGGATGTAGCTCGAGAGTCTAGAACATCTGCGAGCGGGGTAAGGACCATGCTCTGCCATTGTTACGCGTGCTTTACATTTACATCATAATTTCTCACTCGGCAGCCCGATAGCGCTGAAGGTGGATCGCACTCCAAGGTCGATCCAACCTTTTTCCCTTCTCATTCTCTAAGTAATAGGCTCCCGAAGCGAGCTTCTGCACAATCTTGAAGGGTCCTCCCCATTGCGGCTCCAGCTTGCTTACGTCTCCCACGGGATTGATTCGCTTCCAAACAAGGTCGCCCACTTGAAATGCCCTCGGCAACACCTTCCGGTCATACTTCTGTTTCATCTTCTGCCGGTATGTGAACATCCGAGTAGCTGCTTTGTCTTGGATTTCGTTAACTAGGTCCAGCTCCACGCGTCGCCTTTCTAAGTTATCTTCATCATAGGTTGCCCATCGATCCAATTCGCACCCAACCTCAACCGGGATCACTGCTTCACTTCCATAGACTAGCTGGAAAGGCGTGCATCCGGTTGTTTCTTTGATTGTGGTCCTCAAGGCCAACATGATGCTCGGGAGCTCCTCGACCCATGTTCCGCCGACGTGGTCGAGCTTAGTCTTCAACCCTCGGAGGATCTCCCGATTGGCCACTTCCGCTTGGCCATTGCTTTGAGGGTAGGCCACAGAGGTGAACGCTTGCTTGATGTCGTATTTGGCACACCACTCTTGTATCCTCCTACCCTGAAACTGTCTTCCATTGTTAGAGATGAGCTTGTGCGGGATCCCATACCGGCACAGTATGTTCCGCCACAAGAACTTCATTATTGCTAGTTCAGTGATGCACGATAGAGCCTCAGCTTCTATCCACTTCGAGAAGTAGTCGACGACCATCAGCAAATACTTTTTCTGGGCAGCCGCAGTTGGGAATGGTCCCACGATATCCATTCCCCACTGGTCAAAGGGACAAGAGACTACCGCCGCCTTCATGGCCTCCGTGGGTCGGTGTGGTAGACATTGATGCTTCTGGCAGGATAGGCATGTGGCAACCAACTCGTTGGCATCTTTTTGCAGGGTGGGCCAATAGTATCCTGACATTATCGCCTTCCGAGCTGTCGTGCGAGCACCGGCATGGTGCCCACAGATCCCCAAATAAATTTCCCTCAGGACATAATCAGCGTCCTCTTCGTTCAGGCATCTGAGGAGAGGTCGGGAAAACGATCTCTTGTAAAGGACGTCACCGACCATGGTGTATCTGGACACATGCTTCTTGAACCACTGAGCTTCCTCCCGGTCGGCCGGCAAGGTTCCCCTTGTGAGGTAGGTGATGATTGGAGTTTGCCAGTCGGATTCCAACTCCAAATCGGCTTGTCTCTCTACCTGCATGATTAGCAATGTCGGACCACCAGCTTGAGGAAGCACCCACGAGCCGACTGAACTGGCCAGCTTAGCCAATTCATCTGCTGTTGAATTCAGACACACCATGTTGTGCAGACACACCTTGCTCATAGGCCTCGATGAAGGCCTGCAGCCGATCACTATTGACCTCGAATCGCCTAGCCACTTGTTGCGTAACTAGTTGAGAATCTGAGTAGAGTACCACTCGGGCTGCCCCTACATGCTTAGCTGCCTGCAGTCCCGATATGAGGGCCTCGTACTCAGCCTCATTATTTGTGGCCTTATACTCCAATCGCACGGACAAGTGCATTTTTTCTCCACTTGGGGAAACCATCAGGATACCAATTCCACTTCCTGACCGAGCTAACGAGCCATCCACATATATCTGCCACGCTTCTTCAATCTCGTCTGAATGCAGCTTGCTCAAGAAGTCAGCCAGGGCCTGAGCCTTGATAGTGGGTCGAGGCTAGTACTGGATATCATATTCGCTCAGCTCGGTAGTCCACTTAATCAGTCGCCCGGATGCTTCAAGATTTGAGGCCACTCGGCCTAGGTTGCTGTTCGTCAGTACCACGATAGGATGTGCCAAGAAATAAGGGCAAAGCCTCCGAGCACCCAACAACAACACATACATCAATCTCTCGAGTGTCGTATAACGACACTCGACTCCCTTTAGTAAATGGGCGAAGAAATACACGGGCTGCTGCTCGGCCGCTTCATGCTTAACCAAAACCAGGCTGACTGAATCAGCCGATGCAGCCAAATACACATACAAAATCTCCCCGACCTCCAGTTTCGCCAACACTGGCAGTTCAGCAAGGTAAGCCTTCAGTTCTTCGAACGCCTTATCACAATCGACATCCCATTGGAATTTAGTAGCCTCGTGGAGGGTTTTGAAGAAAGGCAACCCTCGTTCCGCTGATCGGGAAGTAAACCGAGATAGGGCAGTGATTCGCCCGGCGAGCCACTGTGCCTCCCGTAGATTTCTGGGCGGGGGCATATCCAGCAAAGCCTTGACCTCGATGCCCTGCTCGGTCACGATGTATCCCAGGAATTTTCCCCTCCGGGCACCAAAAAGGCACTTGGCCGGGTTCAGCTTGAGCCCATACCTCCGCAACGTCTGGCAGGTCTCCTCGACATCTGCCACCAAGTCCTCAGCCCGAGCAGACTTGATGAGGATGTCGTCCACATATACTTCCACATTTCTCCCGATCTGGGGCCGGAAGACTTTGTTCATCATGCGCTGGTAGGTGGCTCCAACGTTCTTCAACCCGAACGGCATGACGGTGTAGCAGTAAGTGCTGTCTGCCGTGATGAAGCTAACCTTCTCTTGATCTTCGGCGGCCAGGGGTATTTGATGATACCCTTGGTAAGCATCCAACATGGAGATGAACTCGCTGTCAGCTGTCGAGTCCACCATCTGGTCGATCCGAAGCAAGGGGTAACAATCTTTTGGGCAAGCCTTGTTGAGGTCCCGAAAGTCGATGCAGATCCGCCACCTAATGTCCGGCTTGGGCACTAGCACCACATTGGCCAACCAGGCCAGAAACTGTACCTCCCTGAAGTGCCCTGCCTCCGTCAGCCTCTCGATCTCGTCTATGATCGCCTTGTTCTGCTCGGTACTGATGTCCCGCTTCCTTTTCTTCACGGGCCGAGCGTGTGGATATACGTGGAGGCAGTGTTCCGCCACCGCCGGTCGGACGCCTCTCAGCTCTTTAACTGACCAGGCATTCCAGCGGTTGGTTCCGAGCCAAGCATTCCAGCAGGGGCTCCTTCAGCTCCTCTAGCAGTCCAGCGGTGATCTTGACTCAGGATTCCTCCCGATCAGGGAGGAGTTGCACCTCCTCTTTGTCCTCATGCAACTCGGACCAGGGAGAAGCTTGAACCATGTTGCAATCGGGGAAGGGGCGGAGAGCCTTGCGACTCTCTATGTGGACGTCGTCCACGTAGCACCTCCGGGCCATCATCTAGTCACCCCTGACTTCTCCTACCTTATCCACGACTGGGAATTTAACCTTCAGGTATAAGGTGGAGGCAATAGCCCGGAACTCGTTGAGGGCGGGTCGGCCCAGAATGACATTGTAGGACAAAGGAGCATCCACCACCAAGAAGGTGGACCACCGAGTTGTTGATGTAGTCTGACCCGATTGTTGTTTTGGTGTTGACACCGATTTAAGGTTTGATTTAAGTTTGGTTGAACTAATTGTGATTAAGTCATGGTCGGGGACTAGGCACGGGTTGATTGAAATCCTAGCTTGGAGGGCTAGGTGAAAAGTCCAAACTTGGAGGGTTGGGTGAAAAGTCCTAGCTTGGAGGGCTAGGTGAAAAGTCCTAACTTGGAGGGTTAGGTGAAAAGTCCCAACTTGGAGGGTTAGGTGAAAAATCCCAACTTGAAGGGTTAGGTGAAAAGTCCTAGCTTGGAAGGCTAGGTGAAAAGTCCTAGCTTGGAGGGCTAGGTGAAAAATCCTAACATGGAGGGCTAGGTGTGAAAAGTCCTGGCTTGGAGGGTCAGGTCCTAGCTTGGAGGGCTAGGTGATTGAAATCCCGGTGAGTAAAGCCGGGTCCCGGTGAGTAAAGCCGGGTCCCAGTGAGTCAAGCCAGGTGATTGAAATCCTAGTGAGTGAAGCTAGGTTGAAATCCCGGTGAGTGAAGCCGGGTCCCGGTGAGTGAAGCCGGGTGACCGAAACCCTGGTGAGTGAAGCCAGGTCCTAGCTTAGGGGGCTAGGTTGAAGTCCCGGTGAGTGAAACTGGGCACGGAGTCTTGGTCCGAGGCACTAAGAACGAGTCAGAGAAGGGCTGGAGGCTTGTTCTCTTGACTTAGAGTGGGTTTGGCCTTGCCTGGATCGGTCTGGTGACCGATTAGGGAAGTTGGTACGGAGTTCCCTAGTGGATCGGTCTGGTGATCGATCCAGCGATGTCTGATCGGTCTGGTGATCGATCAGGGAATATACGGTGACTTTGGCAAACCTTACTGATCGACTCCTGATCGATCTAGTGACCGATCAGGTATACTGTTCGGATCGTTCTGGTGAACGATCAAATGTCACGAGTTCCTCACTATGACCGATCATGGTGGGTCCTGATCGGTCTGAGCATGTCCTGATCGGTCTGGTGACCGATCAGGCCACAGCCTGATTGGTCTGGGGACCGATCAGGAGTGTGCAGCAGAACGCTGGATTGGTCTGGGGACCGATCTGGAGTGTGCAGCAGACTGCTGGATCGGTCTGGTGACCGATCAGGGTCCTCCCTGATCAGTCTGGGGACCGATCAGGAGCAGAACTTTAATTCAAATACGCTGTCAGAAGCTCTGATCGCGTCTGTTTTCTCTGCCGATTCTCTGATAGACTGCTGATATGTTTTGATATGCATTGCTAAGCGTCTGTTGGAGTGTGCAGGTGATACAAGAGGATTCAAATACTTAAGGAGGGTCAATGGAGGACTTTCCATGGAGCAGGTTTGGATCTATTGTGTTTTCAAGTCTCAACGGCGTCTGGCGCAACAGGCAACTGACGGAGGCTCAGCTGGAGGAGTGTCCAGTGGACTGAGTTCTCAGAGAGGTCAGTGGGTCAGGGTGTGGGTCAGTGGTGCTGATGGAGCTGGTGACGTTGAGCAGGAGCTTAAGAGACGAAGCTGGAAGCAGAGGAGCTGAGGCGAACGAGACAGAAACTTGGGAAGTTTGCCTGGGCTGTGTTCGAGCTCTCTGTTGCTTTGTGCTTAAGCGTTCTACTACATCCATGTGAGATCTGAGTGAGCATTCCTTCTTGTGTGATCTCTTGTACTCAAGTTCCATCATCCGTGAGATCTGTAGAGAGGTTTTTCCACCGAGAAGGAGGCTCTATCTTATCCGGGTTCACCGGGGCTTGATCTGCCGACGATCAAGGGATCGCCCACCTTACGGGCACGCCAAGGAGTAGGGGCAAGTTATCCTCGAACCTTGTACATCGTTGTGTCGTCTGGTTTGCTGTCTTTGTTTTGATTTCTGTTCTTCAATTCTGTTTCTGCATTCTGTGTGTTTTCGCTGCCTAATCTCTGAGTGCAGAAATCTGTTAAGATCAAAAGATTTGTGTATCTGGCTGCATTCACCCCCCTTTATAGCCATCCAAGGTCCAACAAGTGATATCAGAGCTTGGGGCTCTGTTCAAGCGGCTTAACATCCGAGAACTTACAACAAGATGGCTATAGGAGGAGAAGGCTACAGCACAAACCGACCTCCATTCTTTGACGACACAGATTTTTCATATTGGAGGTCAAGGATGGAGTTCTATCTCAAGACCAACATCAGTTTGTGGTTTGCCGTGAAGGAGGGCTTCATCCTTCTAAGAGAAGGTGAAGGAAAAGAGCTAGACTTCTCCATGTGGTCAGCTGAGCAAATCAAAAAGGGAGAAGCGGATGCTATGGCTATGGTCACCTTGCAATGTGGGATGACCAAGGACCAACTCATCAAAGTTGGTCCCTTTATAAGTGCAAAGGACCTATGGAACAAAATCTTTGAGCTCCATGAGGGAACTCAAGACACCCGGAGAGCCAAGAAGGATTTGCTTCACAGCCAACTCCAAAACCTCACCATGGGAGAAAATGAAAAGGTAAGTGAACTCCATGGACGGTTTAAAGAAGTGTTGAATGGTCTCCACTCCATAAATGAAAAGGTAGAAAATAGAGACCTAGTGAGGTATGTACTCAAAGCCTTCCCTAGGAATACTTTGTGGTCATCCATAGTGGATGCCTACAAGGTTTCCAAGGATCTATCGTTTGTAAAATTAGAAGATTTATTTTGTGAGATGGAACTACATAAGATTTCTAACACAAGCCCAAAGGAGAAAGGGGTTGCTTTTGTGGCAGGAAACAAAAGGAAGAAGGACAAGGAGGAGAAAAGCCACTGTCATGTGGCACTCGTGGCCTTAGAAGGATCAAATGAAGGGAGTGATAACGAATCGGCAAGCTCCTCAACCGCGCCTTCGTCATCTTCGGATGATGAAGAGGTAATCTCTCCGGAGTTAGACAAATGCTATAGAACAATAGCGTGCTTGACAAAAATGCTTAAGAAATCTAAGGCCAAAGTCAAAGCATTAAGGTTGGTAGTAAAAGAATTGAAATCCTCTAAGGTTGAGGACATTAATGATTTACATAATAAATCCCTTAAGGATGAAAATAAGAACTTGAAGAGCAAAGTTGAAGACCTCAAGAATGTTCTTGAGAAGTTTTCAACAAGCTCTAAAATATTAGATATGATACTCAACTCACAAAGGGCGATGTACAACAAGGTTGGTTTGGGTTACCAATCTAAAGAACCTAGTGTCATATCTTTAATGACAAGAACCCATTTTAGATCATCAAATGATTCTAAGGTTCAAAAAGTCAAAAAGAAATTGACTAAGGCATGGGTGCCAAAGTCATTCATTGTAGATTCCTTAGGTCCCAAAATTTGGGTACCTAAAACCTCAATATTTAGAATTGTATAAGCATAAATTGAGGGGAGCATCTATCAACATAGGTTGTTGATAAGTGGTGCTCCAAACCCAAGGCTAAGGTTACACTAGTTTCAAAATGAGTCAACAAGCCTTGGAAATTGTTTTTATACATTGCATGAAGGGTTTAGATTCACACATAATTTGCTCTTGTCATGAATTGCTTAGATTAATTGGTTTTCTTATAGCAATTTATGTTTTACTGCAATTTGTGTTTTATGAAATTTCACTTGAGTAGTAAGAAAATTTTCATACAATGAATGATAGTATATTCATGCTTCAAAATAAACCAACTAGTTTTGAAAAGGAAAAATATATTGCATGAATGATTTAGGTTGAATCATGACAATGGATTGCTATAGTTCAGGGTAAATCTAGAAGTTAGCCAAAATATCAAAACCGCAGTTCCTTTTTGGAATAACTGATGATATATCTTAGGCTTAAGTTCTTCCTTAATGTGTTGGAGGTGAACATGATTAAGTATGCCATGACTTTAATGTATGTGTTATTAATATTAATCTATGGCATGAAAATTTCATTTAAGAACAAGATGAACACATTACGTCTCAACTTCCTCATTGTTTTGTTTGAACTGATCACTCATAAGGCTTTGATAAACAAGAACATGAGCTTAAGGTATAGGGTTAATGTTTTCTTTATATCAAACTCAAATTCCATGACTTGTTTGTTGTTCCCACTGATCATGCTTTGATACAAACCTATTTTTGATACTCAAGTTCATGCTTAGCACATAATGATCATGCTTAGAGAATATTAATGATGTTTTGATACAAATCTATTTTTGGATTGTTTTTTTTAATCCATAGAAATTCTTTGATATGAAAATATACTTTTTGGTTAAGGGACCCCATGATTAGGATCAAATGGATTAAAACTAATTGAATTAGGATCTGGGAATGGTTAAGGGTTGAAACAAATCTATTTCTGAAACTGATCAGGTTCAGAAAACAGTCTGTGTCAGAGCTGATCGGTCCACCGACCGATCAGGACTCACTCTGATCGGTCTGGTGACCGATCAGGAATCATACTGATCGGTCCGGTCACCGATCAGATCAACACTGATCAGAGGTATCAGACTACTCCTCAGTCTGATCCCCTTTTCATCAAATTATATCAGTGTAATGATCATACCACAAACAAATCTGATACACACCTGATTATTCCAAGAACATGACCATACTTGATCATTTATTGGTACAAACCTGGTACTAAGTGAATACAAATTTATTTCTAAGGATTTTTTTAAGACCCTTGATTCTCAGAAATTTTTCTGAAACATCAAGTATTAAAATGCTGATTTGATACAAACCTATGTTCGAATGTTCAAATTCTTAAGAAAGGGTTTGTTGAGTCATGACTCTTGGTCTTAATGTCGTGTTTCAAAAATGTTTCTGGAATGTCGAATATTAATGGAGTCTACACCCTTGTTTTGGAATGCCAATTGTTAATGCAGTCTGATCAGGAATGTATCAGAGTTTCAGAAATTTTTCTGAAATCTTATCGCTCCCCAGACTAACAAGAAATATTTCTGTATCAAATAATCAACGAACCTGATCGGTCATGGAGACCAATCAGGATTATGTGTCCGATACAGATGCATTCCTTACTTGTCATATGAAACATATACATGTTTGACCATGATATATTTTTATATATGTTTTCATGTGCAATTCAAACTTATTGCCGTATGATGCATATACGTTGTTGCCATGATACATGTATGGTATATGTCTTTCATATGCAATTCAAACATAACTTTGATTATTTTGGATTTGGGGAGAGACCCGTGTTTGAGGGGGAGGTATGTAAACTTAATAACCATACCCTTTTCGATGTTTGACAAAGGGGGAGAAAATGGTTGATTAAGTTTAGGCTTATTGTAGGGGGAGGATTTTGATTCCCTTACGATAATTGAACTACCTTCAAGTGATCATTAATGCCTAAACTTAAATTGAGTTAAATCGGGTTGTCAAACAACAAAAAGTGGGAGATTGTTGATGCAATCTGGCCCGATTGTTATTTTGGTGTTGACACCAATTTAATGTTTGATTTAAGTTTGATTGAACTAATTGTGATTAAGTCCTGGTCGGGGACTAGGCACGGGTTGATTGAAATCCTAACTTGGAGGGCTAGGTGAAAAGTCCTAACTTGGAGGGTTGGGTGAAAAGTCCTAGCTTGGAGGGCTAGGTGAAAAGTCCTAACTTGGAGGGTTGGGTGAAAAGTCCTAGCTTGGAGGGCTAGGTGAAAAGTCCTAACTTGGAGGGTTAGGTGAAAAGTCTCAACTTGGAGGGTTAGGTGAAAAGTCTCAACTTGGAGGGTTAGGTGAAAAGTCCCAACTTGAAGAGTTAGGTGAAAAGTCCTAGCTTGGAGGGCTAGGTGAAAATTCCTAGCTTGGAGGGCTAGGTGAAAAGTCCTAACTTAGAGGGTTGGGTGAAAAGTCCTAGCTTGGAGGGCTAGGTGAAAAATCCTAACTTGGAGGGTTAGGTGAAAAGTCCTAGCTTGGAGGGCTAGGTGTGAAAAGTCATAGCTTGGAGGGTCAGGTCCTAGCTTCGAGGGCTAGGTGATTGAAATCCCGGTGAGTGAAGCCGGGTCCCGATAAGTGAAGCCAAGTGATTGAAATCCTAGTGAGTGAAGCTAGGTTGAAATCCCGGTGAGTGAAGCCGGGTGACCGAAACCCTGGTGAGTGAAGCCAGGTCCTAGCTTAGAGGGCTAGGTTGAAGTCCCGGTGAGTGAAACTGGGCACGGAGTCTTGGTCCAGGGGACTAAGAACGAGTCAGAGAATGGCTGGAGGCTTGTTCTCTTGACTTAGAGTGGGTTTGGCCTTGCCTGGATCGGTCTGGTGACCGATCAGGGAAGTTGGTACGGAGTTCCCTCGTGGATCGGTCTGGTGACTGATCCAGCGATGTCTGATCGGTCTGGTGACCGATCAGGGAACATACGGTGACTTTGGCAAACCTTACTGATCGACTCCTGATCGGTCTGGTGATCGATTAGGTATACTGTTCAGATCGTTCTGGTGAACAATCAAATGTCACGAGTTCCTCTCTATGACCGATCAGGGTGGGCCCTGATCGGTCTGAGCATGTCCTGATCGGTCTGGTGACCGATCAGGCCACAGCCTGATTGGTCTGGAGACCGATCTGGAGTGTGCAGCAGAATGCTGGATTGGTCTGGGGACCGATCTGGAGTGTGCAGCAGACTGCTGGATCGGTCTGGTGACCGATCAGGGTCCTCCCTGATCGGTCTGGGGACCTATCAGGAGGAGAAATTTAATTCAAATACGCTGTCAGAAGCACTGATCGCGTCTGTTTTCTCTGCCGATTCTCTGATACACTGCTGATATATTTTGATATGCATTGCTAAGCGTCTGTTGGAGTGTGCAGGTGATACAAGAGGATTCAAATACTCAAGGAGGGTCAATGGAGGACTTTCCATGGAGCAGGTTTGGATCTATTGTGTTTTCAGGTCTCAACGGCATCTGGCGCAACTGGCAACTGACGAAGGCGCGGCTGGCAACTGACGGAGGCTCAGCTGGAAGAGTGTCCAGTGGACTGAGTGCTCAGAGAGGTCAGTGGTTCAGGGTGTGGGTCAGTGGTGCTGATGGAGCTGGCGACATTGAGCAGGAGCTTAAGAGACAAAGCTGGAAGCAGAGGAGCTGAGGCGAACGAGACAGAAACTTGGGAAGTTTGGCTTGGCTGTGTTCGAGCTCTCTGTTGCTTTGTGCTTAAGCGTTCTACTACATCCTTGTGAGATCTGAGTGAGCATTCCTTCTTGTGTGATCTCCTGTACTCAAGTTCCATCATCCGTGAGATCTGTGCAGAGGTTTCTCCACCGAGAAGGAGGCTCTATCTTATCCGGGTTCACCGAGGCTTGATCTGCCGACGATCAAGGGATCGCCCACCTTACGGGCACGCCAGGAGTAGGGGCAAGTTATCCCCGAACCTTGTACATCACTGTGTCGTCTGGTTTGCTGTCTTTGTTTTGATTTTTGTTCTTCAATTCTGTTTCTGCATTCTGTGTGTTTCCACTGCCTAATCTCTGAGTGCAGAAATCTATTATGATCAAAAGATTTGTGTGTCTGGCTACATTCACCCCCCCCTCTATAGCCATCCAAGGTCCAACACGAGTCCTCTTCAGCGGCTCCTTGCCCAGGGATATGGCCAGCCGAATCTGGCCGATAGGCTGCACCGGGTTCCTCGTGAAGCCGACCAACGGGGTCGCTACCAGGTCCAGTTGGGACTTCTCAATCTAGAGTTGGTCAAATGCTCTCTTGTAGAGTATATTGACCGAACTGCCAATGTCCACTGTTGGTGCTTGGATGGCTAGTGAGGGGGGGGGGTGAATATAGCCAGACACAAACTGTAGGACCGGTGCCGTTGATAGAGGGGGGGGTGAATATCGACCGTTCAAATATTTCGGAAACTTCGTAAGACTTTCGATTATCGTTCTGGACTCAGAGCGTTAGTGCAGCGGAAAAGTAAAGAAGAACGAAAATAAACAGACACAGGGACACTGCGGGATTTTTACTTGGTTCCCGACTCCCCAGGGTCAGTACATCCAAGGCCTATGCACGGGAACGCCTGTCCACTATTGGTCTCCTTCCCGGACTTTTCAGAGGTGGAGAAACCCGACTTACAATGCAAGTTTACAATCAAAAGATAAATAAAATTAAGTGCGGAATTAAATAAAAGCAAACCAATAAGACAAAGTCTGAAGCTCGGCCGATCTGGACCTCCGAAGTGCCGCGCACTTCCTCCTGGAGCCTCCCGGTCGTAGAGCCTCGTCTCTAGCGCGTTGTCGTCGGTCAGAATGCTTGGAATCGCTCTTGGAAGTTGTTTTTGAAGCAGAGGGGTTGAAGCCCCTTATATAGCACTCCTGGGGGCGCCCTGGACGTCGGGGGCGCCCCGATAAACCCGGTCAACTCTTATCCCTGCGCCGACCTCGCCGTAGCTGATAAGACTTTTGACCAGGGCGCCCCGGACCTCCCGGGCACCCTCATGGAGGCTTATCTGTGTTTTGGACTCAAAACAGCAAGTACAGGTTTGAACCCGGGTGCCCCGGACGCTCCGGGCGCCCCGCTTGACACCTGTTCTACCTGCTTCACTTAACTGCACTTTTTCTTCACTGATGGGGGCGCCCTACTTCAGGGCTTCCTGCATGTTTAGCTTACTTTGTCTTCCAATCTTGGTACTTGCAAGATACAAAAACACAAAGCACATATACATACAATGTTAGCCTTAAGGACTTGGTTCGGACTTTGGATTTCCATGAAACCCTAGGTCGAACCGGCGCAAGTTCTCACCCCCGAGAATGCGCCTTTCACCTACTCCTATCAGGAGACGGTTGCCACCCAGTCCTTCGGATGGACTTTTTCTTAGCTTCCGATACTTCCGGACCTCGAGACGCCCAAACCCTGACCCGTCTCTACTCCTGTCCTTAGTCATCGCTCAGCTAAGTTGCCCAGTCCCTTGGGCCAAGACTTCATTCCCTAGCAGTCCTTCACCAGGTGCCTAGCAGCCCTTCGCTAGGTCTTCGTTACCAGACAGTCCTTTGCCTGGTGCCTAGCAGTCCTTCGTCAGGTCTTCGGTACCAAGCAGTCCTTCGCTAAGTCTTAGACTCCTAGCAGCCCTTCGCTAGGTGCCCAGCAGCCCGTTGCCAGGTCTTAGGGTTTCGATGCCTAGCAGCCCTAGCGAGCAGCCCTTCGCTAGGTGCCCAGCAGCCCTTCGCCAGGTCTTAGGGTTTCGATGCCTAGCAGCCCTTCGCTAGGTGCCTAGCAGCCCTTCGCTAGGTCTTAGGGTTTCGATACCTAGCAGCCCTTCGCTAGGTGCCCAGCAACCCTTCGCCAGGACTTAGTGCTCAGCTTCACTCACCAGGTCTTAGTGCCTAGGTTAACTAGGACTTTTCTTCAACTTAGGTTACTTCTCTTTTGCTCCCCTTTGTCTGTTCAATGTATCACTGACTTAAGTGTACTGTCAAACATTAAAAAACTTAAAGGAGAACATCATTGATGCAACTTGCACCAACACAAACTTCTTCAACTTTTAGGTTTTCTCTCCTGTTAGGGTTAGTAGCACAGCGGAAGCAAAAACAAAACAGTGTATAACTGCAGAAATGAAAAGCAAACCAAAAATGCTAACAAGGATTGTTTACAAGGTTCGGGGATAACTTGCCCCTACTCCTTGGCGTGCCCTTAAGGTGGGCGATCCCTTGATCGTCGGCAGATCAAGCCCCGAAAATCCGGATATCAAATAATACCTCCTTCTTGGTGGAGTAACCTCTCCACAGCGTTTCAACAGGATGAAGATATTAAGCACAATGAAACACAAAGGAAGCTTACAGAGCACTTAGGACAGTAAGAACACAAGCGAGCTCCTCACCGAGCTCCACTTAGCCCAGATCTCACGCAAGAACTACCTGCTCTTCGTGTCTTCTTGCTGATGGACTCGCCAAGCTCCTTATTTCTTCCAAGTGCTCAAGTATCAGTATGTTGCTCAATAAGATGGATCAAAGTCGTCGCAAGAGCACAAGTGTTGTTGCCAAAGAGAAGTTGCGTAGAGTTCTCTTCAAGTTCTATCTCAGCTCCTCCTACACTCCGTAGCTTAACCTTCTTTGCATCGCCAGCATCGCCAGGTCACAGATGCTCCTCTTGAGCTCGCCAGCTGCTCACCTGCAACAGGCCAGCTACCCCTGACCTCTTTTGAACTCACTGAATCCCCTCTAGTCGAGCCCCAGGTCATCAACTTCTCAGCCGTTGCAGTTCGTGCCAGAGGACGTTATATCCTGCGGAAGCAAACAGCTAAACCTGCTGTTGATAAAGCCTCAGTTTGACTCTTCCTGAGTAAACCTGATTTACCTGCACACTTAGCAGCTCATTAGCTTAGCAGATCAATAGAGAATCAACAATCAGAAGTTAAGAGCAGAGATCAGTAGCGAATGAGCAAAGACACAAAACGCGATCAGAACTCTGACAGCGCTTTTGAATTAAAGCTGTCAGCTACTGATCGGTCACCGGACCGATCAGAGTGACTCATGATCGGTCACCAGACCGATCAGGATGGGTCCAGACCGATCATGCTCCAGCCTGATCGGTCCCTAGTGGGAAATCAGAAATCGCGACTCCTTCGTGACCGATCACCAGACCGATCCAAGTCTTTCTAGCTTCGCAGCCCAACCCTCCTGATCGGTCACCAGACCGATCAGGGTTGGTCCTGATCGGTCTGCAGGCCGATCAGGCTACCTCCTGACCGATCAGGCTCCAGCCTGATTGGTCGTAGTGAGGAGCTCGCGACACTTGATCGTTCACCAGAACGATCTGAATAGTATCCCTGATCGGTCACCAGACCGATCAGGAGTCGATCAGTAAGGTTCCCAATCTCACTGTATGCTCCGTGATCGGTCACCCGACCGATCAGTCATAGCTGGATCGGTCACCAGACCGATCCATGAGGGAGCACCGTGCCAACTTCCCTGATCGGTCACCAGACCGATCCAGGCAAGGTCAAATCTCCTCTAAGTCACGAGAACAAGCTTCCAGCCCTTCTCTGACTCGTTCTTAGTCCCCGGACCAAGACACCGTGCCCAATCTCACTCACCGAGACTTCAACCTAGCCCTCCAAGCTAGGACCTGGCCCTCCAAGCCAGGGTTTCATCCAACCTAGCCCTCCAGGCTAGGACCTGGCCCTCCAAGCCAGGGTTTCATCCAACCTAACCCTCCAGGCTAGGACCTGGCCCTCCAAGCCAGGATTTCATCCAACCTATCTCTCCAAGCTAGGACCTGTCCCTCCAAGCCAGGGTTTCATCAATCCTAGCCCTCCAGGCTAGGACCTGGCCCTCCAAGCCAGGATTTCATCCAACCTAGCTCTCCAAGCTAGGACCTGGCCCTCCAAGCCAGGATTTCATCCAACCTAGCTCTCCAAGCTAGGACCTGGCCCTCCAAGCCAGGATTTCAATCACCTAGCTTCCCAAGCTAGGATTTCATCCAACTCCGTGCCCAGTCCCCGACCAGGACTTAATCTCAATTATCTCATTAACCTAAACTAAAATCGATGTCAACACCAAAATAACAATCAGGATCAAACTGCATCAACATCCATGATGGTACGGTGGACTTGATAGTTGGCGATGACGGCGGTGATGACCAGCGCGTCATCGTGAGGGACTTCTAACCCTACAGGTCTTGGGGCCCAAAACTGATTTGAGGCCCCTCTGCCTGGGCCCAACTGGTGCCGACTTGATGAATCTCCAGTCGGCATACTTGTGCCTTCCGGGCATGGTGGGAGTCTCCACTCGTCGGTCCATCCGAGATGACATGTATGCCTCCTCGGATGATATTCTGCTGATTGACCCGCTCTTCCTCCGTCTCCTCCTCCCCCGCTTGGTTCCCTTGGGGGGATAAGTTGCGGGCAGCTAGGGGGTTCTCTCACAGCTCTTCGACCATCGGATCGACATTCGGGCCGCCTCGGCCTGCCCCCCTCCGGGAGGTGTCTGCCGCCTTCATCCTCTAGGGGCAGGAGCCCGACCCCGACCAGCTTGATGGCACTCCTCGGTGGCGTGCCCGTGGCTTTGGTGGAAGGTGCAGTATGGCCTCCATCGGTTAGGGAAACACCCTTGGGCCACCTGCTGTACATGGCGCCGTTCCATACCTGCGTGCTCGGTGGGCCCACATGGGCTGTGAATAGGTCCTCCTGAGGGTCTAGCACCGTGAACAGGGGGAGGAGGTGCCGGGGCAGCCAACTCCTTTCGGCGAGCGGCTTGCGCCTCCTCGACATTGATATATTTGATAGCCTTGCCAAGAAGGTTGTCAAAGTCCTTCGGGGGCTTCTTGATCAACGAGCGGAAAAACTCCCCTTCCTGCAGACCCTGGGAGAACGCGCTAACCATGACCTCCTGAGTGGCAGTTGGCACATCCATCGCCAACTCATTGAACCTCTTGATGTAGGACTTGAGGGGTCTCTTTCGACCCTTGCTTCAGGGTGAACAAATTGAGACTCGTCTTGTGGTGTCGTCGGCTGCTAGCGAAGTGCTACAGGAACACCCTTTTGAACCCTTCAAAGCTCGTGACCGACCCATCGGGGAGCCGGTCGAACCATCTCTGGGCTGCGCCGGTGAGTGTGGTCAGGAAGGCTCGGCACTTAACGCCCTCCGGATACTGCTGAAGCATAGCTGCGCTCTTGAACTTCATCAAGTGCTCCTCCGGATCTGTAGTTCCCGCGTACTCGGGGATAGTGAAGAAACGAAGGTGTTGGGGTACGGGGTCCTCCAAGATCCAGGGAGTAAAGGGACTGCGTACCGGCATGGTCGAAGCAGGGTCAACTGGAGCCTTTCCTTTATCCTGCCGCCTCACGTGCACAGGATTGGACACTGAGGCTTCGACGGACATTGAATGAGCCTCCCCGCCTTGGTCCCGAGGAACGACCACGGGGGGAGGTGCGGAACCTCCCTCAGGCCTAGCAGGACTGCTGTAACGACCCGACCCATTTGGCGGTCCATTCGGCGGCCCATTCGGCGACCCCTTATTTTTCTATGGGTCGTCGACCGTCGACCATCGACCGTGTCGTTACCATACTAGGTCTTCCCCCCGCCTGGTCGGTGGATTTTTGCCTTCCCAGGATTCGAACCCTAGACTTGGCTTAAGTCTAGTTCTTTATGAATCCTGGTAACCAATTGAGCCAGACTTAAGCTGGGTCTAGGGTTCAATTGGTTACCAGGATTCATAAAGAACTAGACTTAAGCCGGGTCTAGGGTTCAAATCCTGGGAAGGCAAAAATCCACTGACCAGGCGGGGGGAAGACCTAGTATGGTAACGACACGGTCGACGGTCGATGGTCGACGGTCGACGACCCACAGAAAAATAAGGGGTCGCCGAATGGGCCGCCGAATGGGCCGGGTCGTTACATAAAAAGGCGCCTTTTTATTGTAACGACCCGGCCCGTCTACCGGCCCATTTACCGGCCCTCACGACCGTCGTACCGTCGTACCGTCGACCATTGACCGTGCCGTTACTCATGCTAGGTCTTCCCACCCCAGGGTGTGGATTTTTGCCTTCCCAGGATTCGAACCCCCGCAACCCCTAACTAGAGCAAACCCTTAGCATGGCTCCACGAACCACCAGACCAATGGGAGTTTCGCTGAAGGAAATAATCGAGTATTCTAGATATGTATTTAACTTAGGATTTTTTTTACAACTTAATATAAATAATGAATTAAAGAATTAGAGGAGGAGATTTTAGGTTTTCGTGAGCCAAGGGTGCAGCGCCGATGCCCTCCTCCTCTCCTCTTCCTCTCTTGCGTTTTCTTCCTCTTCTCCTCTTCTCTTGCCGCCCAAGACAAAGGGGAAGCCAAGGGAAGGTCTCAAGAGGCCCTATTCTCTACGGGGACCCTCGTAGACGCGAGGAGAACACCAAGAAGCAAGAAGAACGTTGTAGTTCGACGTTTCCTCAGGAATTTCAGAGTTTATTCGTAAGAAAAATCTAGCGCAGGAAGTAAGTATCCCTCACCTGCAGTATAAGTAGTTTCAGAACTTGCAAAGCATAGAATAACCCTCTTTATGTTTCTTTAGTTATTCCGCAATATATTATGTGAACCATGTATGAACTTAATTAGACTTGTATTCGTGGTGCCTAGTATGCTTCTTTAGTTTTCTTGTTTATGCTTCTTTAGTTATTTCACGATATATTATGAGAACCATGTATTAACCTGTTTAGACTCGTTATTTGGGGTGCCTAGTATATTAAAGTAGTTTATTTACCTGTGTTAATACTTGCTTAGCGAATGTTGAATGATATGAGTTACTACTTGTAATATGGTAATTTAGACCCATGCTTAAGCTTTAGAGATAAGAACTTGATACTTTTGATTTACATGCTAAATACATAGGATATGCATGTTTTAAGATATATGCACCATATAGAATGACATGTAGTAGCTAAGAATGCCCTTAGATATGAATAATGAATGGTTTCAATAAAGAAGTTGATACCAACTTGGCACGTTTATGTTTATGCTTTTACATATCGTTGTTGAAATTCCTAAGCTACTCAGTCAGGAATCAGTTAGATATATATATATTTACGTAGCGATTCACCTTAAAGCTTAGTGTACTAGAAGGTGGGTCGTTACAGAGTGGTATCAGAGCAAGTTCCATCTTTCCTCCTCACACACATCAGCATCAGACCTGCAGCTTCTAAGTAAGAGTATCTCTCACATTACTATATTTTCTTGCTTTCAGATTTATAGTATTTTCATGTTATGCATGCTATCTATTTTCTAGCCAGTTCTTGTTTACAGTTAACGGAAGCATGTTTAATACCTTAGTTTATATCTGATAGCATGTTTTAGAATTAAAATATGGATTGTATGATCCTCCTCTATTTTAGATAATGGCAAGAGGACGCTCAGTTAGAAGAGCAACAGTTACTGAGCCTCAGCAGGAGGCAGACCACTCAGTGCCTCCAGCGGACCTGACAGAGGTAGTAGCACAACTGCAGAGACAGGTAGTGGAACAGCAGCAATTAATTGCTGCTCTAACCGCTAATCAGCAGGCTACTCCCACTGTTACCCCAGAGCCCCAGGGGGAGACGCCGATAGTGACGGAGATTCCACCTGTGGCGTCGGTCCCACCAGACATGCCAGTAGCCCCAGCAACAGGGGCAAAAAGGGAAGCTTATCTGATCCAGTGGCAGAAGATCAAGCCAGAGACCTTCTCAGGCACTAATGAACCATGGGATGCCCAAGCTTGGTTCAAGACCATAGAGAGTACCATGGAGCTCCTAGACTGGCCAGAGCATGAGAAAGTAAAGTGCGCCTCCTTCTGCCTTGCCGGAGATGCACGTATGTGGTGGGAGCGTATCAAGATAAAACGCCCAATCAATCAGATGACCTGGGCTAGCTTTGAAGAAGAGTTCTTTGAAGATTCTTCCACATGCGGGTCACAAACCGCCACTACGACGAGTTCACTGAATTTCGGCAGGGCAACCTATCAGTAGAGGAAGCCGTGAAGAGATTCAACAGATTGGCTCGCCTGTGCCCTGAGCTGGTCAGTACTGAACGAGAGCGAGTCAGGCTAATGCTCAAGATGCTAAGGCCAGAGATAGCACTGAATGTGGCCAGCGGCGTCCATAGGCCGCAAATCTCAGAGGAACTAGTTAGCAGTGCTCTGATCACCGAGCATTACTTGATTAGCATGCGACAGCAGAAGGCAGTCGTGACAGAGAATAAGGGCCAAGGCAGTAGCACAGGAACTCAGAAACCCCAGGGCTCTAACTTTAACTGGAAAGGAAAGAATCAAGGCAAAAGAAAGCAGTGGAACAATCCAAAAGGGGAGCCAGCCAATAAGCAAACCAAGTATCCCACTTGTTCCAACTGTGGGAGACAACACTCAGGAGTCTGCCGCCTGGGCACGCGAGGGTGCTACACCTGTGGTCAGGAAGGGCATATGGCCAAGCAATGCCCTAACAAGGCCAACTTACCTCCCCCACAGCCTATTCAGTATGGAGGTAAGCCAGCTTAGCTTCACCTGATGCAGACGACACTAGATGGTCCTCAGATTAATCAAGGCAGATTAGAGGCTCCACCGGCTACTACAAATGCACGGGTTTTCTCACTGACCAGAGAGGATGTAGCCACCGCCTCTACAGTTGTTACAGGTCAGATTAGTATTTTAAATTTGCATGCATTTGTACTTTTCGATACTGGGGCAACCCATTCATATGTATCCAGGGCATTCACCGAAAAACTAGCAATACTTCCGGACGTACTTAGTGGTCAGTTTCTGACTACCCTGCCCTCCGGAGACATCATGGCATCCACACACTGGCTCCGTGCCATACCAGTCGGCATTTCAGACAGAGAGCTTTACTGTGATCTGGTAATACTGAATATGTCCGACTATGATGTCATTTTTGGGATGGACTTCCTGAGCAAATACGGCGCTTCTATAGAGTGCCGAAAAAGGAAAGTCGTATTCCAACCAGAGGCAAGAGAGCAGTTTGCATACATCGGAGAACCGAAGAAGAAGGCCAAGAAATTTCTCTTTGCCATGAAAGCACGGAAACTACTGAGTACAGGGTGTGCTGGATTTCTAGCACATGTAGTCCATGCCGAACAAGTCAAGGACCAAAAGCTAGAAGAGGTCCCAGTGGTATGTGACTACCCATCAGTCTTCCCTAACGAGTTACCAGGCTTAGCACCAGACAGGGAGATAGAGTTTGAGATAGATCTCATTCCAGGTACCAACCCCATTTCAAAAGCACCATACCGTATGGCTCCAGCAGAATTAAGAGAACTTTGGGAGCAACTACAGGAGCTGCTTGACAAGGGCTTCATACGCCCTAGTCATTCACCATGGGGAGCTCCAGTGTTGTTCGTGAAGAAGAAAGACGGGTCCATGCGCCTGTGTATAGATTACCGAGCTTTGAATCAAGTCACCATTAAGAACCGGTACCCTCTACCCAGGATCGATGATTTGTTCGATCAGCTAAAGGGATCCACAGTCTTCTCAAAGATAGATTTGAGATCCGGCTATCACCAGGTCAAAGTCAGAGAGGGTGATATTCCCAAGACAGCTTTCAGAACCAGATATGGGCACTACGAGTTTGTAGTCATGCCTTTTGGGGTCACAAATGCTCCAGCGACATTTATGGACCTCATGAACCGAGTATTCAGGGAGTACTTAGATAAGTTTGTCATCGTCTTCATTGCTGACATTCTTATCTACTCAGGAACTCAGGAGGAACATGCTGAGCATCTCAGGACAGTATTGTAGATTCTTCAGCAGAGCCAGCTGTATGAAAAATTCTCAAAATGTAAATTCTGGCTCGATCAGGTGTCTTTTCTAGGTCACATCATCTCCAAGGAAGGGGTGATGGTAGACCCCAGCAAAATAGAAGCGGTAAGTAACTGGATCAGACCGAAGAATGCCAGTGAGATCAGAAGTTTTCTGGGTCTAGCCGGTTACTACAGGAAGTTCATAGAAAATTTCTCCAGAATAGCCTCCCCACTGACAGCTCTTACCAGAAAGAACAGAAAGTTTCAGTGGACAGAGGACTGTGAGAACAGTTTTACAGAATTAAAGAGAAGATTGACTAGTGCTCCCATCCTGACTCTTCCAGAGACCATTGACAGCTTCGACATATATAGTGATGCTTCTAAATTAGGACTTAGAGCAGTGCTGATGCAGAATTGCAAGGTTATCGCCTATGCCTCTAGACAACTCAAGGATTATGAAAAGAATTATCCTACTCATGACCTTGAGCTAGCTGCAGTAGTGTTTGCTCTCAAGATCTGGAGGCATTACTTATACGGAGCTTAGTGTAGGATTTTCACAGATCATCAGAGCCTGAAGTATTTCTTTACTCAGAAGGATCTGAACATGAGGCAATGCAGATGGCTTGAGCTGGTCAAGGATTATGACATTGACATCCTCTACCACCCAGGTAAAGCTAATAAGGTGGCAGACGCGCTTAGCAAGAAATCTAGTGCCACCCTACTAGCTTTGTCCACGATGTCACAGCCCCTTCGGAAGGAGTTATCAGAGTTCGAACTGGAAATTTTAGTTGGCAGCTCTCCACTTTGACATTAGTGTCAACCCTGATTGAAGACATCTAGACAGCACAGGATCAAGATCCTGACCTTCAGAAAATCAAGCAGGGGATAGCAGAAGCCGAAATGGAGAATTTCGCCTATCAGATAATGGGATACTGTACTACGGTGACCGCTTATGTGTTCCGAACCAAGAAGAGCTCCGAAGGAAGATCCTAGAGGACGCACATAGATCTCCTTATGCAATGCATCCTGGTTCCATCAAAATGTACCAAGACCTCAGGGGACGTTTTTGGTGGCCTGGGATGAAGAGAGACATCGCCAGATATGTCAGTACCTGTCTGACATGCCAAAGGGTCAAGGCAGAACATCAGAGACCAGGTGGAGTTCTGCAGCCTATTCAAATTCCAGAATGGAAATGGGAAGATATTTCCATGGATTTTATAGTGGGACTACCCCGAACAATGAATGGATATGATGCAATCTGGGTAATAGTAGACAGATTGACTAAGTCTGCCCACTTCCTAGCTATCAGGATCTCCTATTCTATGGAACAGCTAGCTCAGTTATACCTCAAGGAGATCGTCAGACTACATGGGGTCCCTAGGAGTATCATCTCAGATCGGGACAGTAGGTTCACTTCACACTTCTGGGAGTGTGTACAGACAGCACTAGGCACCAAACTGAAGTTTAGCACAACTTTCCATCCTCAGACAGATGGTCAGACAGAGAGAGTTAATCAAGTACTAGAAGATATGCTCAGAGCTTGTGCTCTAGATTTCAAGGGCAGTTGGTGCAGATACCTGTGCTTAGCAGAATTCGCCTACAACAATAGTTATCAGGCCACTATCGGCATGGCACCCTATGAGGCTTTATATGGGCGGAGGTGTAGATCTCCTATCTGCTGGTACGAGGGTGGTGAGAGGCAAGAGTTAGGCCTACAGACAGATCTTATAGATGATACCACCGTAGCCATACAGCAGATCCGCCAGAGAATAGAAACAGCTCAGAGCCGCCAGAAGAGCTATGCTGATACACGGCGCAGACCATTGGAGTTTGAAGTTGGGGATTCAGTATTCCTCAAAGTGGCTCCCATGAAGGGAGTAATGCATTTTGGGAAGAAGGGCAAGCTGAGTCCCAGATATGTAGGACCATACCCCATCACTAGAAGAGTTGGCAAAGTAGCTTATGAGTTGGAGCTACCTCAGGAGATGTTAGCTATCCACAATGTATTTCATGTTTCCATGCTAAAGAAGCATATCCCAGATGCCACCCAGGTGATAGAGCCACAGACGGTACAAGTTCGCGAAGATCTCAATTATGATAGTCGGCCTATCCAGATAATAGACCGAGCAGTTAAGAAATTGCGAAACAAGGAGGTACCATTAGTGAAAGTCATATGGCAAAATCACAGAATAGAAGAGGCAACCTGGGATCCAGAGGACAGCATGAGACAGAAATATCCAGAGTAGTTTTAAGTTCGAGGACGAACTTTTTATAAGGTATGGGGGATTGTAAAGCCCAAAAATTTCCTCAAATAATTTTAGAAATATCCTAGGATTTTTCTGGAATTTTTAGATATTTTTATGGAATTTTTCCATAAAAAGAAGTGCCAAAAATAAAGAAGATGAGTTGGTGGCCTTAGGTGAGTTTTGAACCCGCAACCTCTAACTAGAGCAAACCCTTAGCATGGCTCCACGAACCACTAGGCTAATGGGAGTTTTGCTGAAAGAAATAATCGAGTATTCTAGATATGTATTTAACTTAGGATTTTTTTTACAACTTAATATAAATAACGAATTAAAGAATTAGAGGAGGAGATTTTAGGTTTTCGTGAGCCAAGGGTGCAGCGCCGACGCCCTCCTCCTCTCCTCTTCCTCTCTTGCATTTTCTTCCTCTTCTCCTCTTCTCTTGCCGCCCAAGACAAAGGGGAAGCCAAGGGAAGGTCTCAAGAGGCCCTATTCTCTACGGGGACCCTCGTAGACGCGAGGAGAACGCCAAGAAGCAAGAAGAACGTTGTAGTTCGACGTTTCCTCAGGAATTTCAGAGTTTATTCGTAAAAAAAACCTAGTGCAGGAAGTAAGTATCCCTCACCTGCAGTATAAGTAGTTTCGGTTGATTTTTCATATGCTTTATTTCTTTGTATTTATGCTTTACGATTAGAAATCGTAAATTATGAACAAGCACGCACGTTAGGTGTTTGTTAAAATGTTCAGTACAGTTAATGCTATAGAAAGCATTAAAGAATAGAAATTCTTGCTCTAGTTTATGATTGGGACCAAGGTCCAACGGGATGGGCTCCTAGTTGCCCTAGGTTTAGATAACCTAGTAAAAGCAAGAATCAGAAAAGGAAAGAAAAGTATAAAGGACTATTTTATTTTCAGTTGGCATTGTACCGGACTTCGGTCCAGGGATAGGCTCCAAGTTGCCTCTAGGTTTAGATAACCTAGTATGGGATGGGCTCCTAGTTGCCCCTAGGTTTAGATAACCTAGTAGAACCCTAATGGATTCGGGATTTGCTACCTCGGGTTTATTAGGGATGCGCGCACAGTTGGTACATTGCCGGGCCCACAGTAGTTGATTATTACTTTCACCTACTATATGTATTTAATTTTCAGAAATTTATATAAGCATGTGGTGGATTTAATAATTAGTTTTATGTTAGTTAGTTCCAGTTCCAATTCAGATATGTATGCCATGCTATAGCTTACTTTTCAGTTTTAGTTCAGTATATGCCATGTCTCAGTTATATGCCATGACATCCTATGATATGTATTTTAGCGTGAGCCTAACATGATTACTTATGGATATGAGCATGTATGTGCATAGCATGTTTTACAAAAGCATAATTCGAGTTTTCATGGTTTTGTGAGGCTAGATGGTACTTACTAAGCTTTATGCTTATTAGTTTGCATTTCCTTATACTGCAGATACAGGTAAAGGAAAGCACTAGTAGCGGAGGCGGCGAGCTTGATGCAAAGTGTGTGTGATGGTGGAGTTGGAATAAAAGTCTTCGGAACTTGCAAAGCATAGAATAACCCTCTTTATGTTTCTTTAGTTATTCCGCAATATATTATGTGAACCATGTATGAACTTAATTAGACTTGTATTCGTGGTGCCTAGTATGCTTCTTTAGTTTTCTTGTTTATGCTTCTTTAGTTATTTCGCGATATATTATGAGAACCATGTATTAACCTGTTTAGACTCGTTATTTGGGGTGCCTAGTATATTAAAGTAGTTTATTTACCTGTATTAATACTTGCTTAGCGAATGTTGAATGATATGAGTTATTACTTGTAATATGGTAATTTAGACCCATGCTTAAGCTTTAGAGATAAGAACTTGATACTTTTGATTTACATGCTAAATACATAGGATATGCTTGTTTTAAGATATATGCACCATATAGAATGACATGTAGTAGCTAAGAATGCCCTTAGATATGAATAATGAATGGTTTCAATAAAGAAGTTGATACCAACTTGGCACGTTTATGTTTATGCTTTTACATATCATTGTTGAAATTCCTAAGCTACTCAGTCAGGAATCAGTTAGATATATATATATTTACGTAGCGATCCGCCTTAAAGCTTAGTGTACTAGAAGGTGGGTCGTTACAATTGCCTTGTCCTCCCGAAACCCGTCGCGCGGTCGGCTCTGGTCCCGGAGGCCCTTGGCTGGCAACTTGGGAGAGCCTTTGAGAAGCCCTCTGCTGAGCTCACGTAGCCATGAGCACCTCGTACTTTTCATGAGAGACATCCACATTCACTTGGTAAGGGTACGCCATCTCCACTTCTGATCAGGCTGCTGGCGTCCCTCCTTCTAGCGCCAAATTTGATCCTATCGCGAAGTGAGTCGGACGCCCCTATAGCTGGGTGAGCCTCCGGGGAGAGCGAGGTCGCTGGGGTGGCCTAGCGAGTTGGATCTCCTCTAACCTGCAAGACAGAGACCGTTAGAACCCGCCGGGAAAAGTCCTCGTCCAGGCACTCCGACGGTCAAGTCAATACACGACGGTGGCGATGGAAAGTAATAGAACATTATGGAATTGCACTATCGTGCGTACCTGGAAAGTGCGGAGTGAGAAGGCTTATATAGCCGGGGAAGCTGATAGCTCCTGCCTCGCCTGCCACCTGTTGTCATCTAGCGAGGATAGGGTAATGCTTGCCTAGAGGTGGCAGGATAAAGTAGCACATACTGTATTAAGGAAAGGGGCACTATCAACTTAAGGGTTGGCGCCGTTGGACACCGCTCAGCCTGACATCAGGGCATGCAGTCGAGGTACGGGGGACACGATATGGCAGGAAGATCAATACCTCGGCGAGATATCCGTCACTTGGGACCAGGATGGCTTCGGTCCTGCGCCGACCCCGTTCAACTTTTGGTAGTCTAGTGTCAGGGAGTAGTTGTGCCGACTGGGGCACTGAGTAATGAGGTCAGCTGAGGGCCTATGAGGGTGCTGACTGGGGCACTGAGTAATGAGACTGGTTGAGGGCCTATGAGGGTGCCGACTGGGGCACTGAGTAATGAGACCGGCTGAGGGCCTATGAGGGTGCCGGCTAGGGCACTGAGTAGTGAGGCCAGCTGAGGG
>JAGFNQ010002121.1:343272-364690 GCA_024364735.1 Boesenbergia rotunda
ATACCTCCGACGTACTTAGTGGTCAGTTTCTGACTACCCTGCCCTCCGAGACATCATGGCATCCACACACTGGCTCCGTGCCATACCCGTCGGCATTTCAGACAGAGAGCTTTTACTGTGATCTGGTAATACTGAATATGTCCGACTATGATGTCATTTTTGGGATGGACTTCCTGAGCAAATACGGCGCTTCTATAGAGTGCCGAAAAAGGAAAGTCGTATTCCAACCAGAGGCAGGAGAGCAGTTTGAATACATCGGAGAACCGAAGAAGAAGGCCAAGAAATTTCTCTCCGCCATGAAAGCACGGAAACTACTGAGTACAGGATGTGCTGGATTTCTAGCGCATGTAGTCCATGCCGAACAAGTCAAGGACCAAAAGCTAGAAGAGGTCCCAGTGGTATGTGACTACCCAGCAGTCTTCCCTGACGAGTTACCAGGCTTAGCACCAGACAGGGAGATAGAGTTTGAGATAGAGCTCATTCCAGGTACCAACCCCATTTCAAAAGCACCATACCGTATGGCTCCAGCAGAATTAAGAGAACTTTGGGAGCAACTACAGGAGCTGCTCGACAAGGGCTTCATCCGCCCTAGTCATTCACCATGGGGAGCTCCAGTGTTGTTCGTGAAGAAGAAAGACGGGTCCATGCGCCTGTGTATAGATTACCGAGCTTTGAATCAAGTCACCATTAAGAACCGGTACCCTCTACCCAGGATCGATGATTTGTTCGATCAGCTAAAGGGATCCACAGTCTTCTCAAAGATAGATTTGAGATCCGGCTATCACCAGGTCAAAGTCAGAGAGGGTGATATTCCCAAGACAGCTTTCAGAACCAGATATGGGCACTACGAGTTTGTAGTCATGCCTTTTGGGGTCACAAATGCTCCAGCGACATTTATGGACCTCATGAACCGAGTATTCAGGGAGTACTTAGATAAGTTTGTCATCGTCTTCATTGATGACATTCTTATCTACTCAGGAACTCAGGAGGAACATGCTGAGCATCTCAGGACAGTATTGCAGATTCTTCAGCAGAGCCAGCTGTATGCAAAATTCTCAAAATGTGAATTCTGGCTCGATCAGGTGTCTTTTCTAGGTCACATCATCTCCAAGGAAGGGGTGATGGTAGACCCCAGCAAAATAGAAGCAGTAAGTAACTGGATCAGACCGAAGAATGCCAGTGAGATCAGAAGTTTTCTGGGTCTAGCCGGTTACTACAGGAAGTTCGTGGAAAATTTCTCCAGAATAGCCTCCCCACTGACAGCTCTTACCAGAAAGAACAGGAAGTTTCAGTGGACAGAGGACTGCGAGAACAGTTTTACAGAATTAAAGAGAAGATTGACTAGTGCTCCCATCCTGACTCTTCCAGAGACCACTGACAGCTTCGACATATATAGTGATGCTTCTAAATTAGGACTTGGAGCAGTGCTGATGCAGAATGGCAAGGTTATCGCCTATGCCTCTAGACAACTCAAGGATTATGAAAAGAATTACCCTACTCATGACCTTGAGCTAGCTGCAGTAGTGTTTGCTCTCAAGATCTGGAGGCATTACTTATACGGAGCTCAGTGTAGGATTTTCACAGATCATCAGAGCCTGAAGTATTTCTTTACTCAGAAGGATCTGAACATGAGGCAACGCAGATGGCTTGAGCTGGTCAAGGATTATGACATTGACATCCTCTACCACCCAGGTAAAGCTAATAAGGTGGCAGACGCGCTTAGCAGGAAATCTAGTGCCACCCTACTAGCTTTGCCTACGATGTCACAGCCCCTTCGGAAGGAAATATCAGAGTTCGGACTGGAAATTTTAGTTGGGCAGCTCTCCACTTTGACATTAGTGTCAACCCTGATTGAAGACATCCAGACAGCACAGGATCAAGATCCTGACCTTCAGAAAATCAAGCAGGGGATAGCGGAATCAGAAAATGGGGAGTTTCGCCTAACAGAGAGTGGGACACTGTACTACGGTGACCGCTTATGTGTTCCGAACCAAGAAGAGCTCCGAAGGAAGATCCTAGAGGATGCACATGGATCTCCTTATGCGATGCATCCTGGTTCCACCAAAATGTACCAAGACCTCAGGGGACGTTTTTGGTGGCCTGGGATGAAGAGAGACATCGCCAGATATGTCGGTACCTGCCTGACATGCCAAAGAGTCAAGGCAGAACATCAGAGACCAGGTGGAGTTCTGCAGCCTATTCAGATTCCAGAATGGAAATGGGAAGATATTTCCATGGATTTTATAGTGGGACTACCCAGAACAACGAATGGGTATGATGCAATCTGGGTAATAGTAGACAGGTTGACTAAGTCTGCCCACTTCCTAGCTATCATGATCTCCTATTCCATGGAACAGCTAGCTCAGTTATACCTCAAGGAGATCGTCAGGCTACATGGGGTCCCTAGGAGTATCATCTCAGATCGGGACAGTAGGTTCACTTCACACTTCTGGGAGTGCGTACAGACAACACTAGGCACCAAACTGAAGTTCAGCACAGCTTTCCATCCTCAGACAGATGGTCAGACAGAGAGAGTTAATCAAGTACTAGAAGATATGCTCAGAGCTTGTGCTCTAGATTTCAAGGGCAGTTGGTGCAGATACCTGTGCTTAGCAGAATTCGCCTACAACAATAGTTATCAGGCCACTATCGGCATGGCACCCTATGAGGCTTTATATGGGCGGAGGTGTAGATCTCCTATCTGCTGGTACGAGGGTGGTGAGAGGCAAGAGTTAGGCCTACAGACAGATCTTATAGATGATACCACCGTAGCCATACAGCAGATCCGCCAGAGAATAGAAACAGCTCAGAGCCGCCAGAAGAGCTATGCTGATACACGGCGCAGACCATTGGAGTTTGAAGTTGGGGATGCAGTATTCCTCAAAGTGGCTCCCATGAAGGGAGTAATGCGTTTTGGGAAGAAGGGCAAGCTGAGTCCCAGATATGTAGGACCATACCCCATCACTAGAAGAGTTGGCAAAGTAGCTTATGAGTTGGAGCTACCTCAGGAGATGTCAGCTATCCACAATGTATTTCATGTTTCCATGCTAAAGAAGCATATCCCAGATGCCACCCAGGTGATAGAGCCACAGACGGTACAAGTTCGCGAAGATCTCAGTTATGATAGTCGGCCTATCCAGATAATAGACCGAGCAGTTAAGAAATTGCGAAACAAGGAGGTACCATTAGTGAAAGTCATATGGCAAAATCACAGAGTAGAAGAGGCAACCTGGGAACCAGAGGACAGCATGAGACAGAAATATCCAGAGTTGTTTTAAGTTCGAGGACGAACTTTTTATAAGGTATGGGGGATTGTAAAGCCCAAAAATTTCCTCAAATAATTTTAGAAATATCCTAGGATTTTTCTGGAATTTGTAGATATTTTTATGGAATTTTTCCATAAAAAGAAGTGCCAAAAATAAAGAAGATGAGTTGGTGGTCTTAGGTGAGTTTTGAACCCGCAACCTCCGCTAGAGTAAACCCTTGGCATGGCTCCACGAACCACTAGGCCAATGGGAGTTTCGTTTAAGGAAATAATCGAGTATTCTAGATATGTATTTAACTTAGGATTTTTTTACAACTTAATATAAATAACGAATTAAAGAATTAGAGGAGGAGATTTTAGGTTTTCGTGAGCCAAGGGTGCAGCGCCGACCCCCCTCCTCCTCTCCTCTTCCTCTCTTGCGTTTTCTTCCTCTTCTCCTCCTCTCTTGCCGCCCAAGACAAAGGGGAAGCCAAGGGAAGGTCTCGAGAGGCCCTATTCTCTACGGGGACACTCGTAGACGCGAGGAGAATGCCTAGAAGCAAGAAGAACGTTGTAGTTCGACATTTCCTCAGGAATTTCAGAGTTTATTCGTAAGAAAAACCTAGCGCAGGAAGTAAGTATCCCTCACCTGCAGTATAAGTAGTTTCGGTTGACGTTTCGTATGCTTAATTCCTTATATGTATGTTCTACGATTAGAAATCGTAAATTATGAACAAGCACGCATGTTGGGTGTTTGTTAAAATGTTCAGTTCAGTTAATGCTATAGAAAGCATTAAAGAATAGAAATTCTTGCTCCAGTTTATGATTGGGACCAAGGTCCAACGGGATGGGCTCCTAGTTGCCTCTAGGTTTAGATAACCTAGTAAAAGCAAGAATTAGAAAAGGAAAGAAAAGTATAAAGGACTATTTTATTTTCAGTGGCATTGTACCGGACTCCGGTCCAGGGATAGGCTCCAAGTTGCCTCTAGGTTTAGATAACCTAGTATGGGATGGGCTCCTAGTTGCCCCTAGATTTAGATAACCTAGTAGAACCCTAATGGATTCGGGATTTGCTACCTCGGGTTTATTAGGGATGCACGCACAGTTGGTACATTGCCGGGTCCATAGCAGTTGATTATTATTTTCACCTACTATATGTAATTAGTTTTCAGAAATTCATATTAGCATGTGGTGAATTTAATAATTAGTTTTATGTTAGTTAGTTCCAGTTCCAGTTCAGATATGTATGTCATGCTATAGCTTACTTTTCAGTTTTAGTTCAGTATGTGCCATATCTCAGCTATATGCCATGACATCCTATGATATGTATTTTAGCATGAGCCTAACATGATTACTTATGGATATGAGCATGTATGTGCATAGCATGTTTTACAAAAGCATAATTCGAGTTTTCATGGTTTTGTGAGGCTAGATGGTACTTACTAAGCTTTATGCTTATTAGTTTGCATTTCCTTATACTGCAGATACAGGTAAAGGAAAGCACTAGTAGCGGAGGCGGTGGGCTTGATGCAAAGTGTGTGTGATGGTGGAGTTGGAATAAAAGTCTTCGGAACTTGCAAAGCATAGAATAACCCTCTTTATGCTTCTTTAGTTATTCCGCAATATATTATGTGAACCATGTATGAACTTAAGTAGACTTGTATTCGTGGTGTCTAGTATGCTTCTTTAATTTTCTTGTTTATGCTTCTTCAGTTATTTCGCGATATATTATGAGAACCATGTATTAACCTGTTTAGACTCGTTATTTGTGGTGCCTAGTATATTAAAGTAGATTATTTACCTGTGTTAATACTTGCTTAGTGAATGTTGAATGATATGAGTTACTACTTGTAATATGGTAATTTAGACCCATCCTTAAGCTTTAGAGATAAGAACTTGATACTTTTGATTTACATGCTAAATACATAGGATATGCTTGTTTTAAGATATATGCACCATATAGAATGACATGTAGTAGCTAAGAATGCCCTTAGATATGAATAATGAATGATTTCAATAAAGAAGTTGATACCAACTTGGCACGTTTATGTTTATGCTTTTACATATCGTTGTTGAAATTCCTAAGTTACTCAGTCAGAAATCAGGTAGATATATATATTTACGTAGCGATCCGCCTTAAAACTTAGTGTACTAGAAGGTGGGTCGCTACAAGACTTAAAATTTAGCCCCACTCTATGTGTGGCCCAAAAAGGTCTCATAACATTAGTAGTGACTCTAAAGTTCTATTTCGAAAAAATAAGCAATAAATGACATCTAGTTATATATCATTGCTACCTAATAAGTGACGAGAATATCGTAGATTCGACATAACCTATCTATTATTATTTTATTGTATAACCTAGTCTTTTATCTATGATATCTGTTGGTGCAGGAAGCACCATATCGAACCTGGTTTTGATATTAGCAAAGGATTCAAAGTTAAGTTTATTTGTGATCTAACGTTGTTCACTGAGTGTGCAGAAAAAGCCCTAGCGAAGGACTGCTAGGCACCTGGCGAAGGACTGCCAGTATCCAAGCCCTAGCGAAGGACTGCTAGGCACCTGGCGAAGGACTGCCAGCATCCAAGCCCTAGCGAAGGACTGCTAGGTACCTGGCGAAGGACTGCCAGTATCCAAGCCCTAGCGAAGGACTGCTATGCAACTGGCGAAGGACTGCCAGCATCCAAGCCCTAGCGAAGGACTGCTAGGCAACTGGCGAAGGACTGCCAGCATCCAAGACCTAGCGAAGGACTGCTAGGCTCCAAGCGAAGGCAGCCTGGGACTAAATCCCTAGCGAAGGAATGCTAGGCACCGGGCGAAGGACAGCTCGGCATCCAAGCCCTGACAAAGGACCGTCAGGCAAAAGTCCAACCAAAGGAACGGTTGGCATCAGGTAAATTATCCCGAGAGGAGTAGGTGAGGACGCGTTCCTCGTCGAGGGAACAGTAGGCGTCGGTTCGACCTAGGGCTCCATTTTGGAGACCAAAGTCTGAACCAAGACAGCTAAGGCTGTATAAATCTAATAATTTATTATGTTATTGTGTTTTGGACTAACCCTGGATGCAGGACCGAAGGAACGTGAGTCTGCAGCTCAGAGTGCCTCAAAGGAGTGAGGCAACTGCTGACCAGGGCGCCCGGAGTGTCCCGGGCGCCCCCAAGGTGAACACCAAACACACAATCAAAAAGTGCACTTCGACAGTACAAGCTGCGGGCGCCCCCGTGCTTCCGGGCGCCCCCGTTGCTCGCGGGCGCCCCCTGCGCTGCGGGCGCCCCCATGCGCTTACCTCGAACGAAGAAGCTATCGAAGCCAAGAAGATAGAACTTTGACCCGGTCAATCCGGGCGCCCCGAGTCCTCCGGGCGCCCCGGTCAAAGCGGATCCAGAGGATCAGACGCGATCGAGACTTTGGCGGATCAAAGGCCACGTGGGGGGCGCCCCCGACGTCCCGGGCGCCCCTAGCCCTATATAAAGGGCCCTCGACCCCAGGCTTCCAAGAACAATACTCTCAACGCCTCAAAGCTCTTCTACGCTCGTGCTTTGCTCCAGAAACGCTTCACCTCGAGCCGACGACGTCCCGCTGCCCCGAAAGAGTCGACCTACTCCGGACGTCGGTAAAGAAGAGCGTACTTAATTTATTATAGTTTATTGCACTAATTTTGTAATTAAAATTGTGTAACCTATTTGCGCGAATATAGAATTGCCCAAAGTAAATGGTCAACGACCGTGGGCCTTGGAAAACTTTCAAACTGGTGGTTGCACCAAGTTTGAACTACCCCGCTCTGATACCACTTGTTGGATCGAGAAGCCCGATAGAGGGGGGGTGAATATCGGAAATCGTTCTTTTTCAGAAAACTAAGAGTAAGTGCACAGCGGAAATAAAGATAAGAGACACAGCACAAAGACACAGTGGTTTTTTACTTGGTTCGGAGCCTGTGTCGACTCCTACTCCAAGGCCCACGGTCGTTGACCGTTTGCTTTGGGTAATTCTATATTCGCGCAAATAGGTTACACAATTTTAATTACAAAATGAGTGCAATAAAATATAATAAATTAAGTACGCTCTTCTTTACCGACGTCCGGAGTAGGTCGACTCTTTCGGGGCAGCGGGATGTCGTCGGCTCGATGTGAAGCGTTTCTGGAGCAAGGCATGAGCGTAGAAGAGCTTTGAGGCGTTGAGAGTATTATTCTTGGAAGCCTGGGGTCGAGGGCCCTTTATATAGGGCTAGGGGGCGCTCGGGACGTCGGGGGAGCCCCCCACGTGGCCTTTAATCCACCAAAGTCTCGGTCGCGTCTGATCCTCTGGATCCGCTTTGACCAGGGCGCCCGGAGGACTCGGGGCGCCCGGATTGACCGGGTCAAAGTTCTATCTTCTTGGCTTCGATGGCTTCTTCGTTCGAGGTAAGCGCATGGGGGCGCCCGCAGCGCAGGGGGCGCCCGCGAGCAACGGGGGCGCCAGCAGCTTGTACTGTCGAAGCACACTTTTTGATTGTGTGTTTGGTGTTCACCTTGGGGGCGCCCGGGACACTCCGGGCGCCCTGGTCAGCAGTTGCCTCACTCCTTTGAGGCACTCTGAGCTGCAGACTCACGTTCCTTCGGTCCTGAATCCAGGGTTAGTCCAAAACACAATAACATAATAAATTATTAGATTTATACAGCCTTAGCTGTCTTGGTTTTGACTTTGGTCTCCAAAATGGAGCCCTAGGTCGAACCGATGCCTACTGTTCCCTCGACGGGGAACGCGTCCTCACCTACTCCTCTCGGGAGAATTTACCTGATGCCAACCGCTCCTTTGGTTGGACTTTTGCCTGACGGTCCTTTGTCAGGGCTTGGATGCCGAGCTGTCCTTCGCCCGGTGCCTAGCATTCCTTCGCTAGGGCTTTAGTCCCAGGCTGTCCTTCGCCTGGAGCCTAGCAGTCCTTCGCTAGGTCTTGGATGCTGGCAGTCCTTCGCCAGTTGCCTAGCAGTCCTTCGCTAGGGCTTGGATGCTGGCAGTCCTTCGCCAGTTGCCTACCAGTCCTTCGCTAGGGCTTGGATGCTGGCAGTCCTTCGCCAGTTGCCTAGAAGTCCTTCGCTAGGGCTTGGATACTGGCAGTCCTTCGCCAGGTGCCTAGCAGTCCTTCGCTAGGGCTTGGATACTGGCAGTCCTTCGCCAGGTGCCTAGCAGTCCTTCGCTAGGGCTTGGATACTGGCAGTCCTTCGCCAGGTGCCTAGCAGTCCTTCGCTAGGACTTTTTCTGCACACTCAGTGAACAACGTTAGATCACAAATAAACTTAACTTTGAATCCTTTGCCAATATCAAAACCAGGTTCGATATGGTGCTTCCTGCACCAACAATCTCTCCCTTTTTGATTATGGCAACATCATTCAATGTTAAGTAAAAAGACTTTATAACTGTTATGAACATGAAGTATAGCAATTTTACACAATTCAATGTTTAGTAAAAACATTTACTAACACAAGGTAAGAGTTGAAAAAAAACCTTTATTTCTCATAAAAAACCTTTATTTCTTATACTCCCCCTAAAACCCTAAGTACTTGTGTTATAATACTTAACTTTGACCTTTCCTCCCCCTTTGACATATATCAAAAAATAAACATGGGTGAACAAGGTAAAAATTTAAAAAGTTTTGCAAACCTAAATTTTGTAACATAACTTTTACTTGGCTTTGCAAAAAAGGAATTTTATTTCGGCAAAATTTTGACGCCAAATTTCCAATACTTAGAAAATTGCGGGGTTTGAAAGAAAATTTTCTAAGTTCAGATGATTCAATTTTTTATTACTTAGAAACTTTCAAGAGAACCTTTTTAAGTTAGAGAATGTTTGGAGTTGGAAAATTTTCAAGAGAGTTTAAATTTTTTACTTAGAAAATTTTCTTACCAGCCAGTAAAGTTGATTTTCCAAAAGATGTACTTAAGCCAAGCTAATATTCGAAAAATGATCTTTTGAAATCAAGTACAGTTAATTTTCAAAAATATGAAACTTTGAAAAAGCAGGTAAAGTTAATTTTCAAAAATATTGAACTTTGAAAGATAAGAACTTTACTTTTTGAAAGACAGGAGAAAAAAATAATTTTAGCCTTTTCTCTCCTTTCCTTTTCTCTCCTTTCCAATCTCTCTCCCTTAATGTGAAATTCTTCTCCTTAGCCATATATCAATAAGGAATTTTAAAAATAAAAATAAAATTTGTGTATCAGAGCCTATGAGTTTTGAAAACATAAAAATACTTAGCATAATTTTTGAAAGCATAGCAAAAAGCTTAACATGCACCAAAACTCCACTTTGAAAGGCATTTTAAAAAAATTATTTTTATAGGCAAGTCTTTTAGAAAATTCATTCACTTAGAACACTATTGCCTTGAAAATATTAGTACTTTTGAAAACATAATATTTTAAAAAGTAGAAGTACTTTTGAAAGATATTGTGCATTTTTGAAGATATAAGAAGATTATGCATTAAAAACTATAAGTGCTTTTATAATATTAGAGAAAATTATCTTTTGAAAGCACTTACAAAAGTATTCTTTTAACGCATAATATTTTACTTGCATTGGTTACTTTTCCAGTCTGACACAATCCTAGGAAACCTTGTTAACTACAAGGACAGTTTCCTAAGTGTCCTGGAAATTCTCCAACTCAAGTAAATACTATTTCCAAAAGAATTTTGAGAAAAAATAATAGTATTTTGAAAAAAAATTATTTAAGTTTTCAAAAGGATTTTAAACGTGCAGTGCATGAAAACATATAATTCAATAATTCTTTTAATTTAATCTCCCCCTAAACTTGACCCAGTCCTAGGAAGCTTGTTGACTACAAGCGATCTTCCTCTGAGTCTTAAGGTTTGATTTAAAAAAAATAATTAATAAACACATTTCAGAAATTCTTCTCTTGACTCAAACTCCCCCTAAATTTGACACATCCTAGGAGTCCTTATGGATCATGAAGTGGACCTTCCTCTGTGTCTTTAGGGTTTATTAAAATCAAAAGGATAGTTTTGAATATCAATACGGTAATATAATTTTAGGAAATTCAATTTGAAATGAAGATAATTTTCAAACATAAGCCCCTTTTTCGAAAAACATTTTAAAATGATTTTGATTTTTGTAAAGCACAATTTTGAAAAATATAGTGATTATTTGAAGGCATAAAACTTCTTCTTTTAATTTGAACTTCCCTTAAATCTGACACAGTCCTTGGAGGCTTGTTGACCACAAGTTAATCCTCCTCTTAGTCTTAGGGTTTGTCAAAATTAAAGAACAATTTTGAACCTGCCTTTTGAGTATGATGATTTTTAAGGAGATAGATTTTTGAAAACATAATTTGGTATGATAACACAGTTTTCGAAAACCATTTTGAAATGATAATAATTTTTCAAAGATATTTTAAAAGAAAATTAAAAAGAATAAACCACTCCCCCTTACTATTTAACTCAATCTAATGTCCTAGGGGATTTCAGTGTTATCCATGTTTGACTATGTTGACTAGGGTTGACTGTTTTGACCAAGTTTAACCAATCAATGACTAACACAAAACAAGCCCTAGATTATATTTAAAACATGTCTATTGAGATATTTAACATGAAATTTTATATTAAAAAAAATGTTAGAAATGAAAATATAGGGTACAGCAGACTGAATTAAAAAAAATAGAGATGATTTTGAATAACTTTTGAAAATATTTTTTTTTTGAATGGATATTGATTTGTGCTTTTAGGTCCTAGATGTCTCACCCAGTTCTAAGTGACAAAACAGGATATCCTTAACTATTTTGTGAGATGCATATTTTAATAGAAAGATTTATTTTGAAAAGGCCATGATTAATTTTGAAAAGTTAAATTAATTTTTAAACCCAATTTAAATTTATTTTGAAAAGAGGTATTTGAATCTAAAATTAACTGAAAATTTATGTTATATTCGAATTTAACAAAAAATAATTTGAATTTGAATTTCAAAAATTGGCTTCCAGGTCTTGGCGAGGCACTAGGCCTTCTTTGGTCGTAGCCTTATGGGATCATTCACCCTTTCCTTGACAAAGCCTTTTAATGAAATTTTATTTTCAAAATTATTCTTTGAAAAATTTCTGGTCTAACTAGTTTGGGTCTTAGATCGGTAGCTTCGGCTAGTTCTGCCAAATTGGCTTCCCTAACGTACTATCATCTCACCTCCACCCAATACTATGTTGTTCAATTTTCAATTAACTGATTTAGTCCCAATCCTAATTCTAGGCAAAAAAAAAAAATAAAACACATAATTAAAACAAACAATTGTCTAAGTAAGGTCACAATTGGAGTAATACTCCGGATTTTCGAAATCAGCAAGATTATGAATTAAATTTTCTAACTTATTGACCTTATGTTTTAGGGTTTCATTTTCTTGTTTCAATTTTCTGAAATTTGTTTTAATTAAGTTACATGAATCAATCACATTATTCAAGGTAAATAACGGATTTTCAAATACTGTAAATTTACCTTCGTTGATTGTTTGTCCGGCATTCTTGGTAGCTCTTTTATCTGTGCATTCACTTTTGTAATGCCCGAACTCCTGGCACTTGAAGCATTGAATGCAACTTTTGTGCTTTCGTGCTTTTGGAACTGATTCCTTTGTCGCCGGTGGTGTAGACCGAGTCTTACGAGTAGGGCACTGATTTTGGTAGTGTCCTCTCTCCCTGCATGTGTAACAAATTACATGATTAAAATTTGAATTTACACTTTTACCTTTTGGTTCTTTATTGGGAATCTCCCCCTTGATCATTGCCGCCTCGGATCTAGGCTCATCTTCTGATTCTGTGTCTGAGTCGGACTCGGGTACTGGTTGAAGCTCCTTCTGTGGTGGTTCTTTAGGAGTTTTCCCTGCAATAAAATTTACACCTTCCTCGACCATTATAGTATTTATTTGATTATTTAATTCTAAATTTGAAAATAATTCGAAATCGGTTACCGTCTCAGTCAATTCGTCGTCTAATTCTGGTTCGATTTTGGATTCGGGTTCAGACTCTGACTCGGCTGTTTGTGCTTGGACTGAAAAGGCAAGATAATTTACCTGGTCTTCTTCTTCATCTGAGATCTCTTGATGAAGGTTTACCAATTTTTCCCAGATTTCTCTAGCACATCTGCATGGACTTACTAGCTCGAGTTGCTCCTTGGTTAGGCCACATTGTAGGATTGCTGTTGCCCTTGCATCGGTCTCGATTTGATTGAGGGTGTGTTCATCCAATTTGTCCCACTCGATGGATGACTCATCTTCTACGGGAAACGAGAATCCCGTTTGGATGATCTGCCATAACTCCATGTGGGCCTTCAGAAGGGACTCCATTTGACATTTCCAAAACGTGAAGTTCTCGCCGGAGAATAGTGGTGGACGTGCACTGTTCCACTCTTGGTTGGCCATTTAGGATAATTCTTGCACATAGAGGGAAAAAGTAGAAATGTACCAAGACTTGGTCTTGGATTAGTAGTGCGGGAGAGAGAGAAAAATTAGCCTAATAAAAACTATTGCACGGATTTTGAGGCAGACTGATATAAAAATTTTATGTCAAAATTTTGAAAATGTTACTTTACCAATTTTGATGATAAAAAGTAAGACTTTAATGTTTGGAAAAGATTTGCTCAGATTAAGGTAGCACGATTTTCGAGAAAAAATAATATTAAAATAATAATAAAAAAGTTTATGACAAATTTTCAAAAGTTGATTATTTTGACAATTCTGACTTATGGTAAAAAAATAAAATTCAAAATTAAAAAAGGCGTAAGAATTTTTTAAATCCACCTACAGATATTTTTTATTTTTAAAATAAAAGGCGAAAAGATGTAGTGGTGTTGATTAAAAAAAAGAAAAGAAATAAGATAAAAAATTTCGTAAATCTGAAAATCTTTCAAACTGGTGGTTGCACCAAGTTTGAACTACCCCGCTCTGATACCACTTGTTGGATCGAGAAGCCCGATAGAGGGGGGTGAATATCGGAAATCGTTCTTTTTCGGAAAACTAAGAGTAAGTGCACAGCGGAAATAAAGATAAGAGACACAGCACAAAGACACAGTGGTTTTTTACTTGGTTCGGAGCCTGTGTCGACTCCTACTCCAGGGCCCACGGTCGTTGACCGTTTACTTTGGGCAATTCTATATTCGCGCAAATAGGTTACACAATTTTAATTACAAAATGAGTGCAATAAAATATAATAAATTAAGTACGCTCTTCTTTACCGATGTCCGGAGTAGGTCGACTCTTTCGGGGCAGCGGGACGTCGTCGGCTCGATGTGAAGCGTTTCTGGAGCAAGGCACGAGTGTAGAAGAGCTTTGAGGCGTTGAGAGTATTGTTCTTGGAAGCCTGGGGTCGAGGGCCCTTTATATAGGGCTAGGGGGCGCCCGGGACGTCGGGGGCGCCCCCCACGTGGCCTTTGATCCGCCAAAGTCTCGGTCGCGTCTGATCCTCTGGATCCGCTTTGACCGGGGCGCCCGGAGGACTCGGGGCGCCCGGATTGACTGGGTCAAAGTTCTATCTTCTTGGCTTCGATGGCTTCTTCGTTCGAGGTAAACGCATGGGGGCGCCCGCAGCGCAGGGGGCGCCCGCGAGCAACGGGGGCGCCCGGAAGCACGGGGGCGCCCGCAGCTTGTACTGTCGAAGCGCACTTTTTGATTGTGTGTTTGGTGTTCACCTTGGGGCGCCCGGGACACTCCGGGCGCCCTGGTCAGCAGTCCTTCGCTAGGTGCCTAGCAATCCTTCGCTAGGGCTTGGATACTGGCAGTCCTTCGCCAGGTGCCTAGCAGTCCTTCGCTAGGGCTTGGATACTGGCAGTCCTTCGCCAGGTGCCTGGCAGTCCTTCGCTAGGGCTTGGATACTGGCAGTCCTTCGCCAGGTGCCTAGCAGTCCTTCGCTAGGGCTTTTTCTGCACACTCAGTGAACAACGTTAGATCACAAATAAACTTAACTTTGAATCCTTTGCTAATATCAAAACCAGGTTCGATATGGTGCTTCCTGCACTAACAAAGATAAGATACCACCAACTGCTGACCAGGGCGCCCGGAGTGTCCCGGGCGCCCCCAAGGTGAACACCAAACACACAATCAAAAAGTGCGCTTCGACAGTATAAGCTGCGGGCGCCCCCGTGCTTCCGGGCGCCCCCGTTGCTCGCGAGCGCCCCCTGCGCTGCGGGCGCCCCCATGCGCTTACCTTGAACGAAGAAGCCATCGAAGCCAAGAAGATAGAACTTTGACCCGGTCAATCCGGGCGCCCCGAGTCCTCCGGGTGCCCCGGTCAAAGCGGATCCAGAGGATCAGACGCGACCGAGACTTTGGCGGATCAAAGGCCACGTGGGGGGCGCCCCCGACGTCCCGGGCACCCCCTAGCCCTATATAAAGGGCCCTCGACCCCAGGCTTCCAATATCAATTCTTTCAACGCCTCAAAGCTCTTCTGCTCTCGCGCTTTGCTCCGGAAACTCTCCAAATCAAGCCGACGACGTCCTGCTGCCCCGACATAATCGATCTACTCCGGACGTCGGTAAAAGAGCTAGTTTAACGTTTACTGTACTTCATTCTAATCCTGTAATCTTTTGTAAACGGTTTTTGCGCCTGATATAGAATTTCCCAAAGTAAACGGTCAACGACCGTGGGCCTTGGAGTAGGAGTCGACACAGGCTCCGAACCAAGTAAATCGACTGTGTCTTTGTGCTGTGTTTTCTTTTCATTTTCCGCTGTGCACTTACTCTCACGTAAATCCGAAAGTTTTTCGATATTCACCCCCCCTCTATCGGGCTTCTCGATCCAACAATATCTAGATTGATTTGTGAAACATAGATCGTGTTATGCACTCATCAATTTATGTATTTCTTGACCTCTATGTATACTTACTGAACCAAATAAGTTCAATATCATATATTAATTTATTTGAGAATGATCATGCATTTTAGTAATCCTACTTAATCAAGGAGCCCATTGAAAAAACTTTCGTTATATAGAAGGACAAATTCCATTTTTATCACTTATATCCTTTCCCATAACTCATTGCTTACATAGTGAATGACTTTATAATCAACCTTATTACATGTTATGTTTGTCGATATTAAAGTATACAACTCTTTATATAGAGAATTGTAAACTTCAAATCAAAGGACTGTTTGTACTAATAGTTACTGTAAGAATGTTTATGACACTATAACAATCCATGAAACATTCTCATGGTAGGTCAATTTAGTATATATTCTCTAATATATACTCATGTATTAACATCATATCTTATATTCATGACTTATGAGATTAAGTCATCAATTGACATACATGTTAGTCTCACTGCATTAATATTGCCCTTATATATTCATACATGACTAGGAATAATTGAAAGTAATGTTCTATATATCTATAGTGTCTCACAATCAATTCAACTAATTGATATGTTATAGAACAGAACCTACCACTTTAAGGCATTATTATATTTATTCAAATTTTCTCGGATATAAAATATATATAATAAACACAAAATATTAATCTTATTAAAATATGATATAATAGTCCCATATCAATCATCTCATGATTGACTCTTAGGGTTGACACTAATAAAGTAAACTGTGGGCTAAATGTATTCGAGGGACAAGTGACCGATGGATGGTATCATGGTGAAAGAGTTTTAAGATAAAACTATCAAGTGAGTTTAGAATTGAGAGACTTATACTTGGGAGAGAGTAATTTTCAACTTAAGTAAAGAATCAACTATTATAATGGTTGTTGCTGACGATCTAGTCCACTGAAGATTCAACCGATCAAGTAGTTGACTCAAGTGGATTAGCTAACGAACAAAAAATTATGTTTGTAGTCGAGTCAACAAGATAGTCAATTGATCTAGTATTTGTTGACAACTTGATATTAGTTGATTGTTAGTGATTGAATCGATTTGGTAGTCAACTCAAGTTGAACAAAATATTCTATTCATGGTTGTGTCAACTAATTTGACTAATGATAAATTTAATTGACTTATCGCATAATAGAAAAAGTTGTGAATGGTTGTAATCTCACAAGGCTTTTAATAGCAACTATTTGATGACCTAAGGGTTATAATCGATTAATTGACAATGGTGGATTTTAGCGATTGAGGTACCCCTTGATATATTGGTAGTTGTTACGATTTGGAAATCAATTGGATGATGGTAGATCCAATTGATTGTTTGGTGTTAACACAACAAAACGATAAAGTGAAGCAGAAGACGATGTAAATGGGTGCCCCGGGAAGTACATGAAGGTTAATGTTCCTCAGATATTATTGAGATAATTTGAGCTCTTTTATATACTATTTCTTTTAATCCTTTAACTTCCAAATTGTTATCTTATAAAGAGTTTGTAAGAGGTTTCTCTATCTCCTAAAAAATTTTGAGAAGGAGAAAATCTAATGGTGCTTTTACAAGTGATTTGCTAAAACCATGAATTAGGAATGAGGATTCCAAACCACATTACATCAAAGTAACGTGTAAGTATTTATTATTGTTTTTTTCATTCCCGCTGCATGCTCTATACTGAACTAACCTTGCTAAGTCATCAACAACAACTTAAGTGTAAATTACAGGAGCAATCCCCTATTCAACCCTCTTCTAGTTATCCGACCATTCATCCTAATTGGTCGTAACATATACTCCTGGCATTATGCGACATAGAAACAAGTAGTTTGTTGCAGTTCGACTTAGCACATTCACTTTATATTAGTCCACATTGTGTTAGTCTACTTCACTGGTTACCTAGCAATGGTATTCGGGGAGAGAGGAGTGGAAGGAAGTTTTGGAAGGGTATCTTCCAAACTCTGTGAACAGTTCCTAGAGAAAACTTAGCGGTCCGACCTCAAGTACCCAAACTCAGTTTCCCACCGACACCAATGTACTTAAGTTCTAGTCCACTTTGCAAAAATCTAAAATAGTTTGACATTTTCTTCTTATGCATCTTATGTTCACCTTCGTGTAGTTAGCAACCGACTGATGATCTTCTTGTTAAATATTTCCTTATTTGGTAGACTTATTTGTAAGTTGTACATGTGATATGAATCCAACCCATCTAAAGTAATTTAACTTAAGTTTATAGGGTTTTAAGTCAACGGATGAGTGTATCTAATTTAAATCTCTGCAAAACGAAACAACATCAAAAAACTCTCATTGTGATGTGGGACTATGATAATTACGATTTTGTTAATCACTTTAGGCTCTCAAATCCATGTTTTGATCTCTTTTATATGCTTAATCTTGTATTTACACTAGGTTCCATGAGTTATTCCTATTTTTGATTTTGGATGCAAATCTTTGTATATTTGAGATGTTTGGACATTAAATTTGAATCTAATTTTGTAGGCTTTGAATGATCATGGACCTAGATGAGATTGGATCGAGTTTGAGTCAGAATTGGATTCAGATCAAGATGATCAAGCATTGGATTAATATGTGTCGTCCAATCAAGAAATGGTGAGATCTGAGCCATCTGTCAGCTTCTGATAAATCCGAGCTCAATATAGAGTTAATCAAGATCATAGATCAAGATCTGAAGCTTTGGTCCCAAATAGAAGTCATCTGACCGTTGGATCAAGCTTAAGAGAAGTTTAAACCATCCATTCAAGAGGCAGGGAGATCTGAGCCATCCGTCACAGATCTAATCGATCCAAGCTAAAAAGGAGCAGATCCTGATCATTGATGGAGATCTGGAAGGTTTGGACTCAATCCGAGGTGATCTGACTGTTGGATGAGGCAAGGATGATCACAACCGTTCATTTTGATGGGAATTAAGTAAAAATAAAAATTTCTCCACCCAGCTCGTCGTTGTGAATTCTACTTCTGTTCTTCGAGTTCTTCATCATTTTTTTTCTCCGATCGCGTGTGGCCACTTCAGATCCACATTCATTTCAAGTTCTCAAATCATAGAGGAAGGTTTCCGCTGAAGTTTGCAGCCAATCTCGTAGCTGAAGTGGGCTCGGGTGAGGGTTTCGCCCGGGGCTCTTATTCTTCTGATCTATTCCCGTCGTTTGCCGATCTTCATCAATCGGAGCATTCAGAGGGGTTCTCTAAAGGGTTCTGAGGTTCCTTAGCCACAATCGCCACCAACTCACCAAGAAGGAGGGGATCGGAAGAAGAATTCAGCTGAACACCAATCCGACGCTAAATTGATCGTGGGAGTCAAATCTCTGCTGATTTGTCGAGCTAGGGGGTTCCTAGCTGGTTCTTGTGTGATGACAAGATAGTTCTTGGATTGAGGGATTGGATCTGTTGTTTAGTTTCTGCACATTTAGTTTCTAAAAGCTTTGTTTCTGCATTCTTATTTCTCTGTTTCAGCATGTATCAGTTTTTGATCGGTCTGTTTGACCGATCAAGACAGTATCTGATCGGTCTGTTGACCGATCAGGCTTGCATCTGATCGGTCTGTCGACCGATCAGCCAGGTCACAACTACGTTCAGTCAAGCTCTTAACACACTTGTTCTCGTTTTCCAATTCTGCAATTAGCTATGGTTTTCTTGTGTGATTTCTCAGTTTTATGCTAGATTTTACAATTCTCCAAATTAACTGTAGAGTGCTTCCATTCAATTTTAGTTCTTAAATTTCAATTTCATAGCTTCAAATTGAATTGCTTAGTTTTAAAATAGGGTTAAGTTTAGTTTTCACAATTTCCTAGTTAATTTCTGCTTAGCTGAGTTCATTCTATTTAGACTGTATTTTCATTTCTTATTGCAAAACAAACCCCCATCTTACTTGAAAACCCAAAACATCAAACGACAAATTTCAAGCTTGAGTTAAACATCCTAAACTAGTCCTTGGAAAAATACGACTTGAGGTATATACTACATTTAATTTTGTGAGCTAAGGGTTTTCAACTTTTAAATATCTAAATTTGAGGCTCATCGTGACACTTGTTGTGGGCATCATCAAATTTTTGGCGCCGTTGCTGGGGAACATACTAGTTGAGTTTGTTTGATTTTAGCTTGTGCTTATTTTCATATTATTTGAGTCTATTTCATTTGCTTTATCTTTCTATATACATTTGCTGCCATTTTTGTTGATTTATGACCACGACTGCAGGTGGTGATCTTGTTGAGTTTGATCGAGAGATTGAGAGAACCTTCAGAGCTAGAAGGAATCAAGGAAGACATTCAAAAGTTATTGAGAATTTTTCTACTAATTCCAGCAATCCCATGGCAGAACATCAGAAGATTATGAAGGAGCTTGCAACCCCTGATGATGCTTTTTAGTATTCTTGCATTGCTTATCCAGAGTTAGCTGGTGATTTTGAGCTGAGATCAGGCCTTATTCATCTACTTCCAAAATGTCAAGGATAATCAGGAGAGGATCCTAACAGACACTTGCATGAGTTCTATGTAGTATGCTCCACTATGAAGGCTCAAGGGATTTCTGAAGAGGATATCAAATTGAGGGCATTTCCATTTTCTTTGACTGGAGCAGCTAAAGACTGGTTTTATTATTTGCCTACTGGACATGTTTCAAGTTGGATTGCCATGAAGAAGACATTTTTAGAGAAGTACTTTCCAGCCTCAAGAACTGCTATAATCAGAAAAAGCATCTGTGGTATTCAGCAAGTGGTGGGAGAGACCTTATATAATTATTGGGAGAGATTCAATAACCTGTGCTCAAGTTGTCCACAACATCAAATCAGTGAGCAGCTTCTTATTCAGTTTTCTATGAAGGTCTACTTTAGATGGATAGAATTATGATTGATGCTGCAGCTGGAGGAGCTTTAGTGAACAAGCCACCAGATCAATCTAGAGAATTAATTTCAAATATGGCGGAAAATTCACAATAATTTGGAAGTAGAGCTCTTTCTACTAGAGGGGTGAATGAAGCTCAAATGGTTTCAAATGAACAAAAAGATATCAAGAATTATTTGGTGGAGCTTACTTCTTTAGTGAAGCAAATAACTTTGAATAATTTGAGCCAAAATCAAAATGTTCCAATCCACCTACAAATCAAGTGATGAGGTTGTGTAGCATTTGTTCAAGTCAAGAGCATAACTCAGATTTGTGTTCAAATTTACAACAAGATGAATCATTAGCCGCTTTGACTAGAGGACAATTTCAATCAAGGAATGACCCTTATTCATCTACCTACAATCCGGGTTGGAGGGATCATCCAAATTTGAAGTATGGAAACTCATTTTATCAACAAAATGCTTCACAACAGCCCCTACAACACAATCAACAACAAACTCAGAGTTTTCAGCAAGGGCATCCGCATTTTCAGCTATTCCAACCGAATTTTCAGAATTTTCAGCAAGGGAATCATCAATTCCAGCCACAATTCTAGTAAAATCAGCAATTTCAGCAACCAACTCAGTCTTTTCAGCCACAATTCCAGAATTTTCAGCAAGGTTTTCATCAAAATCAGCAAGGTTTTCAATCTTCACAGCCATACAATCAAAATTTTCAGCCTTTCAACCAACAATTTCAGCCCCAAAATCAGCATTTTCAGAGCAACAATTTCCAGCAATTTCAACCTAGTTCCCAGTCCAATTTTTAGCAATTTCAACAGCCCATTCAACCATTTAATCAGCTCCAACAACCTCAATTTCAGAATTCATAGCAACATTAAGGTTTTCAGCAACCTAATGCTTCATTTCAAGGCCAACCAAAGCTCCATACTAATCAAGGAGATTATGGAGGTTCTAGTGGGTTGAATGCTCAACAACAAAGGCTAGAGGAGATGATGCAACAAATTTTGCAGCAACAACAAATTCTACAATAACAACAAGGGCAACAAAAGAATGATTCCGCCCTTCAAAATATAGAGAGACACATTGGTCAACTTGCAAGTGGGATGAATCAAATACAAGCCCAAGAATCGAGTCAATTACCTTCTTAAGCTACTCCTAATCCTAAGGGAAATGTTAGTGCCATCACATTGAGGAGTGAGAAGGTTGCTTCAAGTTCAAACACTCCAAAGGTTGATTTTTCTGATGAAATTCCAGTAGCTCATTTCCCAACTCAGATCAGCCCCAAATTGAATTCTAAATTAGTTGGAAGTGATCCTAGTTCAAGCCTAAGTTCTTCTTCTATTGATCATGAGAATTTGGTGGAAGAACAAGAAGAAATCAGTGGAAAAAGTGAACCTACAGCAGCTACTCCACTTGAAATTCCTTCTCAAGATCCATTTTCGAAAATTTCAGCTCAAGTGGAGGAATCACGAGTCCCTTTGCCTTTTCCACAGAGTAAGGTTCAA
>JAGFNQ010002121.1:365547-430594 GCA_024364735.1 Boesenbergia rotunda
ATTCTAGATGTTGTTAAGAAAGAGGTGACTAGACTCTTACAGGCAGGTATCATATACCCTATTTCTGATAGTAAGTGGGTTAGCCCTATTCATGTGGTGCCTAAGAAATCAGGAGTGACAGTGGTGGAGAATGAGAGCAATGAATTAGTACCCACCAGAGTAAAGAATTCATGGAGAGTTTGTATTGACTACAGGAAGCTGAACCAAGTAACGAGGAAAGATCACTATCCCTTGCCTTTTATTGATCAGATGCTAGAGAGGTTGGCAGGGAAGTCTCACTATTGCTTCCTAGATGGATACTCAGGTTATTTTCAGATTTGTATAGTCCCGGAGGATCAAGAGAAGACCACTTTTACTTGTCCTTTAGGTACATTTGCTTATAGACGTATGCCATTCGGTCTTTGCAACGCTTCAGGGACATTCCAGCGGTGTATGGTGAGTATTTTTGGTGAGTTATTAGAATACTGTATGGAAATTTTCATGGATGATTTTTCTATATTTGTCACATCATTTGATACTTGTTTGGATAATTTGTCCAGGGTTTTACATAGATGCATTAAAACTAATCTTGTTCTTAATTTTGAAAAATGTCATTTTATGGTAGTGCATGGTATTGTTTTAGGACATATAGTCTCTAGGAAAGGCATTGAAGTGGATCTTGCTAAAGTTAGTGTTATATCTTCTTTATCTTACCCCGTATGCGTACGGGATGTTCGAGCTTTTCTTGGCCATGCAGGATTTTACAGGAGATTTATTAGAGACTTCAGTGAGATTACTCGCCCATTGACTGGACTTTTGCAGAAAGATGTAGATTTTTGTTTTGATGAAAAATGCAATAAAGCTTTTTAGAGATTAAGGGAGGCTCTTACTTCAGCTCCTATTATTAGACCCCTGATTGGAATTTACCTTTTGAACTAATGTGTGATGCTTCAAATTTTGCTGTAGGAGCTGTACTGGCCCAGAGGGTAGATGGAGCACCACATGTCATTTGCTACGCTTCCAAGACCTTAGATGCTGCTTAGGCCAACTATACCACTACAGAAAAAGAGCTCCTTTCTATTGTTTTTGCTTTGGATAGATTTAGATTATATTTATTATGTTCTCATGTTATTGTATTTTCTGATCATGCAGCCTTGAAGTATCTTCTGAAGAAGCCAGATACAAAGCCCAGACTGATTAGATGGATGCTTCTACTTCAAGAGTTTGACTTGGAGATTAGAGATAGGAGTGGCAAGGAGAACTTGGTGGTGGATCATTTGAGCATAATAGAGGGAGATGGACACCTTACCACCATTGATGATGATTTCAGAGATGAGCACCTTTTAGTGATACATGATGAGTCGCCATGGTATGCAGATCTAGTTAACTATTTGGTAGCTCATGTTTTTCCTACACAATTCACTAAGACTCAGAAAGATAAATTCAAAAGTGATGCCAAATTATATGTGTGGGATGATCCTTACTTGTGGAAATTTTGTAGTGATCAAATAATTAGAAGATGCATACCAGATCATGAGTTTCATTCAGTTCTTACATTTTGCTATTCATCAGCCTGTGGAGGACATTTTGGACCACAAAGAACTGCTAGGAAAGTTTTAGAGTGCGGATTATATTGGCCTATTTTATTTCATGATGCATATCTATTTTATAAAAACTGTGATAGATGTCAGAGAACAGGGAACATTGGAGCTAGAAATGAAATGTCCCAACAAACTATGCTTTTTTGTGAAATATTTGATGTATAGGGGATAGATTTTATGGGACTTTTTCCTGCATCTTGTGGATATTTGTATATTTTGCTTGCTGTTGATTATTTATCAAAATGGGTGGAGGTCATTCCCTCTAGGACTGACGATTCTTGTGTTGTTGTTAGTTTTGTTAGGTCACACATTTTTTGTAGGTTTTGAATTCCAAGAGCTATCATAAGTGATCAAGGTTCACATTTTTGCAACAAGCACATGAAGGCTTTGCTTAACAAATATGGGGTTGTGCATAAAGTGTCTACTTCCTACCAACCCCAAACTAATGGACAAGCCGAAATATCAAATAGAGAGATCAAGACAATTTTAGAAAAGACCGTTGGGCCTAGTAGAAAAGATTGGAGCAAGAGACTTGATGATGCATTGTGGGCCTATCGGATGGCATATAGGACACCCATTGGAATGCCTTCCTACCGACTTGTTTATGGGAAAGCTTGTCATCTACCCGTGGAAATAGAGAATAGAGCTTATTGGGCGGTGAAAGCTTGCAATTTTGATGCTAATAAAGTGGGAGAAGAAAGGAAGCTTCAACTTCAAGAACTTGAGCAGATAAGGCTAGAAGCATATGAAAACTCAAGGATTTACAAAGAAAGACCAAGAATTTTCATGATAAACATATAGTGGAAAAGATGTTTCAAATTGGCGACAAAGTTCTTTTGTACAAATCAAGACTCAAGTTAATTAAAGGTAAGTTGAGATCTAGATGGGAAGGTCCATTTCTTGTTACTAATGTTTTTCCTTATGGTGTTGTTGAGATTAAGGATGAGGCTAATGATTTCATTTGGAGAGTTAATGGCCACCGGCTCAAGAAATACTTCGAAGAGGTGAAGGAGCTAGATGTGGATGGATTGGACATCAAGGATGCTATCTACCCAACTTAAGGGGGAGTTTGATTTCTCTTACACTCTTATTTCATTGTATATATCATTTTTATGTTTTCTAGCAGTAAATTTTTCTTTTATAATGAGTTCTTGCTAATAAATGCATAGGTAGGGTAGAGTGAATAAAGATTCATTGTAGATACCATGTTAACCTTTTTGGCACTTTGTTTCTTGCATGATTTGGAATAAATGTATCCCTCTAGATTTTCTTTATATCATTTTAGAGTCCTTTGAAAGTGAATTAAAATTGGTTGTTAAAACTTAGGATTTGAGCCAATGGATGAAAATTCATGGATGCTTGAGTACTACTTAGTTATTGACTCTAGATTGATGACTTGAGATGAATTCTTTTTACCTAGTGAGGATTTGGCCTAATTTTTGTGATACACACATGTGATTGTAGTCTAGAACTTGCTTAGGTTCTTTCAAAACTATATTTCTATGATTGGACCACATTTATAGAGGTGAATCACTTTGTTTCCTTTTTCATATCAATTTTTTACAATATTGCTTGTTGATCTATTCTATATTCTATTTTCCTTTCTCTATATTTCTGTTCATAACCATATTCTCCATGGACTTGGTTGCTTTGGATTGTTTCTTGATGTTACTTTGCCCGAGACGGTCAAAAAGCTAAGTGTGGGGGAGGTAGCTAGTGTTTTGAAGTGTTTTGGTAAGAAATGATGCATCTTGGAAGTTTATTTCTTGTTGAAAGATAGTTGGCAATCTATTTTGATGGATCTAAAGGAATGAAGAAGTATCAAGGATGCAATTCAAAAGAAAGGAAAAAAATTTTGGTAGATGAAAAGGTGCCAACTTGATGGAGTTTTGTATCAAGAATGAGTTGCAAAAATGGGTTAGTAAAGGCTACATGTGGAACATCTAAGTTCTTGATTATAATTTGATGTTTCGAGCTCTATGAGGCAAATTCTGAAGGGAATGAGAGTCTTCACAAGGAAGTTAAAATTGATGTATCAACAAGTGTAGTTGTGTGCCAAGTTGAGTTGCAAGAGTTGAGTGGAAAACTCTAAGTAGAGCATATAATTCAAGTTGAGATGGGAAATTGAACAAAGGATGTATCTTCCGAATTCAACCTCTTGGGAACAGATTTCTAACTAATGAGCAGAGCAAGTGGAAGTTAAGGATGCTATTAAGGGAAATGGATGAAGTTAGTGATGCAACTTAAAGGGACTGCTGAAGTTAAATTCTTGAAGCAATAATTTTACGAGGAGCTCCTACAACCTTACATTCATGCAATGAAAAGAAATCAAAAGGAGATAGAGTGCATGAAGTAAAAAAAAAGAAATAAAAGCAGAAACTTGGCTGCAGAGAAAAAAAAGTAGCTAAAAAATAGAAAAAAAAGAGAAAAAAATAAAAGAGAAAAAAAAATGAAGTGTCAGGAGATGGGATAGATTTCTGAATTGGAAGATGAGAACAAGGAGCTAGTTGGATTTAAGATGTTATTGATCAAAAGAAGCAAAACCCTCGGCAGAAATCAGTTTCAGACTGTTCAGTTTAGCTACTGATCATACCCTGATCGGTCTCCAGACCGATCAAGGAAGTGACTGATCGGTCACTTTGTCCGATCAGAAGAAGTTTAGACCGATCAAAGGCAGTCCAAAATAATCAGAGCAGGGACTGATCGGTCCCTTGACCGATCAGCAGAGGTTGGCACAAGAATAGAACATGGGCACACTGAATTCAGCAGTGTTTTTCATCCAGATTAGAGGCACTATCCAATCCTTACTCACCTTGGCTCTGAAATACGTAGGATAATTCAAAACGAGAGGGCAAAGTACATTAGGTTACATTTTTGAGTATCCAAGTCTTCCACTTTCTTTACCTCTCCATCTACTAAACTTCTATTTCATTTCTATCATTTCATATTTCTTAACTTGTTCGAATAAGCCTTTGTAGGTGTGGATTCAACTCAAGAATGATAGTGGAGAGTAGAGCATAAGCAAGGTTATGGCAGTGCAAGAACCATGATTGTGTTTGAGTGAGCTCCATTTTCATCAAAAATGTAGAACATAGGAAGAGAGACACCCAAAAATTCCCTTGAGAGGCTTTGTGTGTTTAATTCATCTCAATTAGTCATGAAGGATGAAGTATACTAAGTTGTTGACTAAGGACAAGATTCTAGTCCATTGAATTTAGCATTTTGAGAAAACAACCCAGGTAATTTCCTTTCGATTGCTTCTAAATATGATTGAGAATAATCTAGGGGGTACATGATTAGTTAGCTTGTGCGAGACGCTCAAGAGCAAGTGTGGGGGAGTTGATAATTACCATTTTGCTAATCAAATTAGGCTCTCAAATTCGTGTTTTGATCCCTTTTTATATGCTTAAGTTTGTATTTACATTAGGTTCCATGATGTATGTCTATTTTAGCTTTTGGATTCAATTCTTTCTATATTTGAGATATTGTGGCATTAAAATTTGAATCTAATTTTATAGGCTTTGAATGATCATGGACCTAGATCAGATTGGATCGAGTTTGAGTCAGAATTGGATTCGGATCAAGATGATCAAGCTCTGGATTAATGTGAACCGTCTTTCAGCTTCTGATCAATCCATGCTCAAGATAGAGTTAATCAATCTCATAGATCATGATCTGAAGCTTTGGACCTAATCAGAAGTCATCTAACTGTTGGATCAAGCTTAAGAGGAGTCTAAACCATCCATTCAAGAGGCAGGGAGATCTGAGCCATCGGTTGCAGACCTGATCAATCCCAGCTAAGGAGAAGTAGATCCTGACCATTGATGGAGATCTGGAAGGTTTGGACTCACTCCAAGTTGATCTGACCGTTGGATGAGGCGAGGATGATCACAACTGTTCAATTTCAAATGGGATAATTTAAATCAAAAATTTCTCTGCCCAGCTCGTTGTCGTGAGTTTTCTGCCCAGTTCTTCGAGTTCTTCATCGTTTCTTCTCTGTTTTCTTCACGTGGCCACTCTAGATCCAGTTCTTTTCAAGATTTCGAATCATCGAGATCAATTTCCCAAGAAGTTGGCAATTTAATTTCATCTCTGAAGCTCAGGAGAGGGTTTCGCCGAGAGCTTGCTTCATCCGATCGATCTCTATTTGATCACCATTCTTCATCAATCAGAGCATTCAGAGGGGTTCTCTGAATTGTTCTGAGGGTTCTTGAGCTCCCATCGCAATTCCATTCATCATGGAGGAAGAGATTGGATGAGGTTTCAGATCGCACAACCAAGCAGAGCAAATCGATCGCGAGAGTTGGTTTTTGTTTGGTTCTTGAGCTAGAGGGTTTTAGCTCGATTCTTGTGTGACGGCAAGAAGCAAATCTTGGGTGAAGAATCTGATCTGGTGTCAATTGTTTGTAGATTTTATTTCTGAACTTAGTTCCTTAGAATTTCAGATTGTATCAGTTTGTATCAGTCACATTTCAGCAATCTGATCGATCTATTTGATCGATCGAGAGATCATCTGATCGGTCTGTCGACCGGTTAGGCAAGCATCTGATCGGTCTGTTGACCGATCATGCATTCTTTAGCTTAGCTTAATTCTGTTTTTTAAGTAATCTTCGTTCTATATTTCATAATTCTGCTGTTAGACAGATTTCTTGCATTTAATATGAATTTTTGCTTGTCAATCTCTTAGCTTACTTAAAATTCCCTGCATTCAATTTTAGTCCTTGAAATTTAATCCGAATTGCTTAGTTTGGATTCAAATAAGTTAAGTGTAGTTCTTGCAATCTCCAATTCGTTTCATCCTTTAGCTGAGTTCATACTATATCATACTGTTATTTAATTCATATTCACAAAACCCCATCTTATTTGAAAACCTAAAACATCAAACGACAATTTTTAAGCTTGAGTTGAGCATTCACAACTAGTCCTTGGAAAAATATGACTTGAGGCCCCTATACTACATTTAATTTTGTGAGCTAAGGTTTTCAACTTATAAATATCTAAATTTGAGGCTCATCGTGACACTTGATTATGGGCATCATCATGGATCACCTTTGGTTTCATGATCCCGTGGGGTATTTATAGGGCTATGGTAGGGACCAAGAGGAGGAGTTAGATCTTGGCCCACTAATGGATCTAAACCCGATCCATTAATAAAGATCTTTTCCACTAAAGGATCTTAATTGAACTTCCTCACCAACTCCCATATTTTCATATGGGCTCCACATATTATGAGTCGTTCATCCCCCCGTGTTTAAGATATCGAATTCTAGTTAATTAATTTAAATTACTGATATTAAAAATTAATCAACTTCTGGATACTTGATTAGTACCACTCAACCTTATCATCATGTTGGCTCAAATCCTCCTGCAGGGGTTAACATGATGAACCTTTTGAGCTCATCAAGGGGGCATCATCATCAAGACTTACCAGGACACGGATTCCATCAATAATCAAGGACACACCATATAATTAATATTATCTCCCAACTTACCGGGCCTATCTATCTAATAGAATAATCTCACCCATTGGTAAATCAAAGAAATAATAATTAATAATATGTGCCCGTTATTATGTCGGGATTTAGGGATCGTACTTCATAATAAAATCTGAGGTCCATACTTCATAATAAAATCTGAGGTCCTATCCAATTATCAATCCAGTACAAATTGGATAACCTCTGGTTTTGGTCCTGCTCAATGTACTCGAAGTACACTAGTGTAATTCTATGGTCAAGACCAACCACACCTAATTACACTACAACCATCCCGATGGTTTGTCCAATTCCATCTCGGCTGTGAGCCTTTGCTTATACTAAGCAAGGAGCTGATAACATGATCTTCCGTGTGTCACCACACATCATGTTATCTACAATGCAAAGTAAAGGACTTTTATGCATGTACTAATATAAACAAGCACCTAGTGTTGTTGTGATTATCTTTTCAAAATAAAGATGATCTTATAAAAGAGCAAATCTTTTAGTATACACATATATCAATCTCCCACTTATACTCAAACATTTGCTGTTCTCTCACTGTCATACATCTGACTCCTATATCCTCTACATGCTGGTCAAAAGCTCTAGCTGGAAGAGCTTTAGTGAAAGGATCCGCCAGGTTGTCCTCTAATGCAATCTTGGCGACAGCCACTTCTCCTCGCTTTACGATTTCTCGTATCAGGTGGTACTTGCGCTCTATGTGTTTACTCGTCGTATGGGCTCGTGGTTCCTTCGAGTTTGCAACTGCACCACTGCTATCACAAAATATTATGATAGATTTGGGAAAACTAGGAATCACATTCATGTCCATGATAAAGTTCCTGAGCCATACAGCTTCTTTGGTTGCCTTTGAGGCTGCCACATACTCAGCTTTCATGGTAGAGTCCGCCACACATTTCTGCTTGACACTCCTCCAAACTATGGCTCCACCTCCTAAAGTAAACACAAACCCTGAGGTAGACTTACTCTTGTCCCTGTCTGACTGGAAATCTGAATTCGTATAACCCACAGGGACTAATTGGTTTGCTCGGTAAACCAACATATAATCCCTAGTCCGTCTCAGGTATTTCAATATATGTTTTACCGCAGTCTAATTTCTCTGTCCAGGGTTACTCTGATATCTGCTAACCATGCCCACGACAAAACAGATATATAGACTCGTGCACAACATAGCATACATGAGGCTTCCTACTGCTGAGGCATAAGGAACCGCCTTCATTTCCTCTATCTCCTTTGATGTTTTCGGACACATCTCCTTGGATAGCGAAACTCCATGCCTGAAGGATAGGAAACCCTTCTTGGAGTTTTCCATGCTAAAACGAGCCAGGACAGTGTCAATATATGAAGCTTGGGATAAGTACAACATCCTTTTCTGGCGATCCCTTATGACCTTGATCCCAAAGATGTGTCCCGCTTCTCCCAAGTCATTCATATCAAACTGTTTTGACAACCAGACCCTTACGTCTGATAACACTTTGACATTGTTTCCAATTAATAAAATGTCATCTACGTAAAGTAAAAGAAACACCACTACATTTCCTTCACACCTCTTATATACACATGATTCATTCGGGCTTTGAATAAATCCGTATGGCTGGATTACCTCATCAAAGCGGATGTTCCAAGATCGCGAAGCTTGCTTCAATCCATAAATGGATTGATTAAGCCTGCACACTAGATGCTCTTTGCCCTTTGCATTGAACCCTTCTGGTTGCTTCATGTAGATGGTCTCCTCAAGACTTCCGTTAAGAAAAGCTGTCTTGACGTCCATCTGCCATACCTCATAGTCCACATGAGCAACAATAGACAAGAGAATCCAGATAGACTTAAGCATGGCTACCGGCGAAAAGGTCTCCTCATAATCGATACCCTCTTTCTGAGTATACCCTTTCGAAGCAAGCCTAGCTTTGGAGGTCTCAACCTTCCCATCTGATCCTCTCTTTCTCTTGTAGATCCACTTGCATCCAATGGCTTTTACACAATCAGGTGGTTCTACTAGCTCCCAGACATGATTAGAATCCATAGATTCAATCTTAGAGTTCATTGCCCTTTGCCAAGAATTAGCATCCTTATCTTGGAGGGCCTCGTCATAGGTCCAGGGATCCGGTTCATGTTTACCAGAGATCAAGTCTGAAGATTCTCCCAAAAATATGAACCTCTCAGGCTATCTGACAACCCTCCCACTGCGACGAGGTACCACCTATGTATCCTCTATGATATGCGGTGCAGTGACTTGTGGTGTATCCTCTTGTACAGTTGGTCTTAAGGTCGGAACGTCCCCTCTTAACTCTTCAAGCACTAGTCTACTCTTGGGCTTGTGGTTCATCACATAGTCTTCTTCTAAGAATCTGGCATTCGTGCTAACGATTACCTTCTGATCCCTAGGACTATAGAACAAACCACCTTTCGTTCCCCTAAGATAGCCTACAAACAACGTACTTCCGTATGAGATTCCAACTTATCAGTATCTCCCTTCAGCATGTGTGCTAGACTACCCCAAATCTGAATATGTCCTAGACTAGGCTTGCGCCCAGTCCACAGTTCTGTGAGAGTAGAAGGGACTGACTTAGATGGTACCAAGTTCAGAATGTATGCTGCCGTTTCCAGAGCATATCCCCAGAACCAATCAGGTACGTCAGAGTAGCTCATCATTGACATAACCATTTCCATAAGAGTCTTATTCCTTCTTTCTGCCACACCATTCTATTGGGACGTACAGGGTGCAATCAGCTGGGACTGAATCCCAATCTCTGATAGGAAGGTCCTAAACTCTCCAAAGAGGTACTCACCACCACGATCAGATCGTAGTGTCTTGATACTTTTACCTTGATGTTTCTCCACACCATCCTTGAACTCTATGAACTTATCAAGCATTCAGACTTGTGGCGCATTAGATAAATGTATCTGTACCTTGAATAATCATCAATAAAATTGACGAAGTATTCAAAGCCATTCTAGCCTGGATGGACATAGGACCACACAAATCAGAATAAATCAGTTCTGACACATCATTGGACCTGTACCCCTTAGCCTTGAAAGGCCTCTTGGTCATCTTACCTTCCAAGTAAGACTTACAGGTCGGGAAGTCTTTCACCACTAATGTGTTGGATCGAGAGAACCGATAGAGGGGGGGTGAATATCGAAAAACGTTCGGATTTGAAAAGAGAATGCGTAGCGGAAGATTAAAAACAAACACACACACACACCAAGGTTTTTACTTGGTTCGGAGCCTAGGTCGACTCCTACTCCAAGGCCCACGGTCGCTGACCGTTTACTGCAGGCAATACTATAATCACGCAAAATTAGTTATAGAAATGGAATTACAGTTAAAGTGCAGTACTAAAATTAAACTCTTCTTTTTACCGACGTCCAATGTAGATTACTTTTTCCGGAGCAGTAGGACGTCGTCGGCGCTTGTATCTTGAGTCGGGAGGTTGCCGGAGCAGAGCGCGGAAGCAGAAGAGCATAGAAGCGTTAAAAGAAGTCGTTGTTTGAAGCCTCGGGGTCGAGGGCCCTTTTATAGGCCCTGGGGGCGCCCGGAACGTCAGGGGCGCCCCCCCACGTGTCGGCCGATCCGCCTTTAACTCGGTCCACTTCTGATCCCTTCAAACTCGGGATCAGATCTTGACCAGGGCGCCCGGGACGCTGGGGGCGCCCGGATTGACAGGGTCAAACTCTTATCCTCTTGGCTTCGCTGGAGCTGCTTCGGTAGCTTCACCTAGGGGCGTCCGGGTGCAGCGGGGGGCGCCCGGAAGCATGGGGGCGCCCCGAACATGAACTGTCGAAGCCTTCCTTTGCATTATGTGTTTTGTTTTCACCTTGGGGGCGCCCGGGACACTCCGGGCGCCCCTGGTCAGCTTTTGCCTCACTCCTTTGAGGCTCTCTGAGCTGCAGACACTCGTTTCTTCGGTCCTGCATCCAGGGTTAGTCCAAAACACTATAAAGCAACAAGATGTTAGTTTATACAGCCTTAGCTGTCTTGGTTCTGACTTTAGGTCTTCAAAATGGAACCCTAGGTCGAACCGACGCCTACTGTTCCCTCGACGGGGAACGCGTCCTCACCTACTCCTCTCAGGAGAATGTACCTGATGACAATCGCTCCTCTGGTTGGACTTTTGCCTAGCGGTCCTTCGCCAGGTCTTGGATACCAAGCTGTCCTTCGCCCGGTGCCTAGCTGTCCTTCGCTAGGACTTCAGTACCCTGGCATTCCTTCGCCAGTGCCTAGCAGTCCTTCGCTAGGGCTTTGTGACCTGACATTCCTTCGCCAGTGCCTAGCAGTCCTTCGCTAGGACTTTTTACCCTGGCATTCCTTCGCTAGTGCCTAGCAGTCCTTCGCTAGGACTTTTTACCCTGCACACTAGAGTAACATGTTTAGATAACAAGTATGACTTATCTTTTGAGCCCTGTTGCCATTATCAAAACTCAGGTTCGACTTGGGTGCTTTCTGCACCAACAATCTCCCCCTTTTTGATTTATGGCAACCCTGGTTCAAAAAGTTATGTTTAATCAAAGCATAAAAAATACCTTTTGTTCCCTCCCTTGGAAGGAATCTCCCCCTAGATTTTTCAAAAATTCATGGGGTTATTGAAAATAGGTTTTAAGTCTGAAGATGGTAAAAGAATTTTAAGCTTTAAAGCTTATATTTTCCACAATGATTTTCGTTGTGTACTTTGGAAAGAATTTAACCACTTTAACAAAATTTGAAAACTTTAAGAAGTGTTTTGAAAACCTTAAGTTTTGAGTACTGAAAATTTTGATGCCTTAAGTTTAAAGTACTCAAAAGTTTTGAAAACTTTAAGTTTTAAAGTACTTGGTTAAATTTGAACACTTTACTTTTAAGTACTTAGAGTTTGAAAAACTTCAGTTTTAAGTATTTAGGAATCTGTAACTACCCGGAAAATTCTCTTAATATTTTCTTTAAAATATTAAGCATGTCTAGATAATTTTCCGAAGGATCTAGAAAAATCAGTACGAACCTTAGCCTAGAAACCCAAGGTTCTCTCATTTAAATTGAGAGAAACTAAGTACTAAGGGGCCTTATAGGGGCTTCTAGTGCCATTATCATGGGTGGTTTTAAGTAGAATTTAATATAAAAATAGATGGATTGTAATGAAAAATATTAACATAATTATGGGGGAATTTTTAAGGAATTTTCAAAAATAATAGGAAATAAATTAAAAAGAAAATTAGTGCATGCACCAAGGATTGAACCTTGGACCTAGATCTACAACCATGCATGCACTAACCAATTCACCTAGAAAGGGAGTGCTATGAGGGAATGAAGTGGATATTAGTTAAGGTGTAGGAAATGAAGAGTCATCAAGGGAAGATGCACCATGACTCTTCATTTACCCCTTTTCAAAATGATATAAATAGGGAAAGGAAGTTACAACTTCCCTCTCTTCTTCATTCCTTCTTCCTCCTTGCTTTGGCCGAAAATTCAAGGTACTCTCCCCCTTGAGAAAAGTTCCACCAAGGACTCTATTTGGATGATCTAAGGCCCCCCCCCCCTACAAGGATACAAGGACTAAGGAGAATTTAGAGACAAGGAGGTTCTCTTGTTATCTTTTATCCAAAGTTGTAAGCAAGATCAAGGAAGGTAAATCCCTCTCACCTGTGGTATGATAGCTTTCAAAGTTATATGTCATGATCTAAGTCTTATTGGCATGATATGTTGGGAAAGAAAAAAAGGGAAAACCCATGGAAAGGGCATGAAGGTTTCGGCCAAGACACATCTTGGGCTAGAAATCATGTTAAAGACTTGATTTATATTTGCAAATGGTTACATATGATAGGTGAAGTATAAAAGCATGATGTTTGAAGTTTTAGGGCACCCTAAGAACCCCTTAGGGTTTCGGCCACTTTCAAGATTAGACATAGGTTTAATCTTCAATTCTCCAAGCATGCTTAGTATGTCTTGTTATGATATAGTATGGATGAAAGTAGTGATTTGTATAAATTTTCTATGAGTTTATTACTCTTATAGGTTTCGGCCAAGTCCTGGACTAGGGCTAAGGCTTAGTGTTAAATCCAATCAAGGGCTAAATTGGTCTTCCATGGTATGATATGCAAGGAATAGGATGTTAATCTTAACCTAGGAAAATTTTCTATGAATTTAGACCTCCTTCAAGTTTCGGCCAAGACCCCAAACTTAGGGTTTGGTTTGGGTTTGGGTCTCAAGAATGTATGTTATAAGTTACCATGATGCTAGTGCATTTTTAAGCATGATGTAAGGGCCTCCATGTGAGTAAAATCCTAGTTTATGTGTTATATAACATGACTTTGTATGGTTGATGTTAGGTTATATTTTAATCATGAATATTTACATCATATGCCATGAATACATGTAATTGATGTAGAAGTAGGTTATGATAAATATGATGATGCATGAATGTTGATAAATGCTTATAATGGATTTATGAATCATGATGATATATATATACATGTTTTATGATGAATGCTATGAACCCTAGTAGTAGGTGTTAGGTTTATATGTAGCTTATCATCCATGTCTTATGATGAATACTAGGATTATGTACGCTAGATGAAATGTATCATGTATGAGGTGTATGTTTATTATGTATCATGATTGTGCAAGCTTGATGAACCCGGATAAGGTTATGACTAGAACCATGATTATGCATGTATGTCCTATTATGTGAATAAAGAATGATAAGTATGAATGAAGTTGATGGTTATGCCTTAAGTATGTATGATAAGTATGAATGATAAGTATGAATGATGAAGGCATAACGATGATATGAAATAAGTATGAATGACAAGTATGAATGATGAAGCATGCATGTTTATTTTTATGTATAAGGCTTGTACCGGACCAAAGTAAGGGTCCAAGGGATGGGCACCTTAAGAACGCCCCGGTTGTGGACTACCGACTATGCTGTCGACGGTTCTGGCACTACCGAAGCTGTGCAACAGGGATGGGCACCTTAAGAACGCCCCGGTTCTAGGACTACCGACTATGCTGTCCTTACCCTAGTAGGTTGAGGCTAGCTACCTCATATTTACTTAGGGATGCGCGCTTATGATGTATGTATGTGGTATAAGCCGGGGACCCCAATGAAGTTATGTTTATGTTAAGCATTTAAAAGTATGATTTCAAAACTAAGCATCTTATGTAGTAAATGCATTAGACTCATTCATACATCCATATTATGCATCGTGCCAAGGTAAGTATATTTTATGTTGTGTGTATGCTAAGAATTATGTCATGTATAAGTATGCATTATGTTCATGTATGCTAAGAATTATGTCATGTATAAGTATGCATTATGTTCATGTATGCTAGGAATTATGTCATGTATGAGTATGCATTATGTTCATGTATGCTAGGAATTATGTCATGTATAAGTATGTCATATGTTCATGTATGCTAAGAATTATGTCATGTATAAGTATGCCTTATGTTCATGTATGCTAAGAATTATGTCATGTATAAGTATGCATTATGTTCATGTATGCTAGGAATTATGTCATGTATGAGTATGCATTATGTTCATGTATGCTAAGAATTATGCCATGTATAAGTATGTTTCACGTTCATGTAGGTATGCTTTATGTCATGTATACGTTGCTTGATATATTAAGTCATGTTCATGTATGTTCATTTATGTCAAGTATGACTATGCTTATGTTTATGCTCGAAGTTATGTTATGTCAGATGTTTGATATGTTTATGTTGAAACAACGTATGGTTTTAGTGAGTAGGAAAGGGGTTTTACTAAGCCTATGTGCTTATAATTTTATTTTCCTTGTACCGCAGATCAACCAAGAAGCTATTAAGGGAAGCCGCAGGGGAGGCAGAAGCATGTGTGTGTGTGGCAGTGACTTGGCAAAAGATTTTATATTCATACATAATGCATGTCTTGGGTGTGGGAATGTTCTTAAATTTTATGCTATGTTTTATAGTTGTGACTAATGGGTGACTTAAGACTCATGATGCTACATTTATGGATAAGTACATGCTACCTATGAAATGATGAATAAGTTATGGAACGGTTAAGTTATGATGCTATGCATATGAGTTTATGAATGACAAGTTTAGGCACGTATAGATATTTCATGTATTAGTTGTATGGTTAAGAGCATGTTTAGAAAAAAAAAATGATGATTCCGCTGCATTAAGATATTGTCTAAGTACATGTATGTTTAGCGTAACACCACCTCTCTCGCCACACCACGAGGTGTGGGAAAAAGGCGGGCATTACAGAATCTTTTAAGAACCTTTAGTTTAAAGTACTTAGCATTTTGAAAACTTAAAAACTTAAGTACTTAATAAGATTTTGAAACTTTAAGAACTTAGTAAAATTTTGAAAGCTTAAGTACTTAGCAAAATTTTGAAAGCTTAAGTACTTAGTAGAATTTTGAAAATTTAAGTACTTAGTAAGATTTTGAAAACTTGAGAACTTAAGTACTAAGTGACTTTGTACTTTTTGAGTAAAAGATAGAGTTTGAAAATTTTTGAAAAATATAAGTACTTATCCTGAAAAGCTTAAGTACTTAGAAAAGTTTTGAAAAGCTTAAGTACTTAGAAAAGTTTTGAAAAGCTTAAGTGTTTTGAGAAACTTGTACTTTTTGAGTAAAGGATAGAGTTTAAAAAATTTGAGCTTTAAAAAAATTTGAGCTAGAAAATTTTAAACTCTCTCCTTTCCTATCTCTCCCCCTTTGCCATATATCAAAAACAGATAAATATTGCATAAAGGAAATAACTTTCATAAAGGAAAATATTTGCATGATTTTGCTGTACTGAATCAATTCATGATAAGACTTAAACCAAATCAGTTAATTTTCTCTTGTAGGGACCTATCTAACCCAATTAGCTACTTACTAACTGTTATAAACAGTAGTTTTTGCTAGGGTTAGTCAAGTTAAGTGTTTCTGTTCAAGTTAGATTTTCTAAACTTGACACTTAACTTGATTGCTGTGTAAGTTGTATTTAGTGCCTCAATTACTGCAGATGCACTGTCTTAAAGCATCTTGAATTAAGGCAAAGACCTAAGCATCTCAACCCATTCTAGGTTATCAATCAAAAGTACCCTAAGGTGCTTGTGAGATGCTGACTTCTAAATCTATAGGTGCATGCAGTTCTAGGGTTAGGGCCTAGGCTAAGTCCATTTGTGAAAAAGCCCTAGTTTTGAAAGGGGGTAGTTTTGAAATAAAACTAAGTCAAAAGAATTTTTTTTTTAAAAACTGATTTTGAAATTAAGTAAAATAGTTTTTCAAATTCTTTTAGAAACTGATTTTTAAATTAAGTACAGCAGTAAGAAAATCAAAAGTAGAGTTAACCTATTCTACAGAGCACAGTAAAGATCAGATACTTAAGTCAAATAAGTAGTCAACAAAATAGGTTAACTGATCAACGAGAGGTCCAGTAGAGTCAAACATTAGTCAAGTTAAAGCAGTAAGAAAATCAAAAGTAGAGTTAACCTATTCTACAGAGCACAGTAAAGATCAGATACTTAAGTCAAATAAGTAGTCAACAAAATAGGTTAACTGATCAACCAGAGGTCCAGTAGAGTCAAACATGAGTCAAGTTTTTAATTACTTAGTACAATGCTGAAAAATAGTCTAACTAGGAAGAAGGGCTAGGGTGGTCAGATGAGCCAGGCTGCCATGATCGAAATAGTGTCATCATCTTGTGATACTGTGCATCTCTGGCCTCCCTCTCAGCTCTAAGGGCGCTCATATACCCGGTGTAGTAGCCTAGATTTGTCTCCATGTTTTCGGCATGATTGGCCTCCACTTCCTCTCGGAGGCTCTGGACATGTGTCTCCAGCTGTGTCACTCGATCGTAGAGCGTCGGTGGAGGGGGCTCGTCTATGTGTGCTCGAGCCTCAGCTGCCAGATCTTCAACGTCAACGTCTACCTCCTCGTCTGAGTCGATCGGAGCCCCGGCCTGCTGTCGTCTCCAACTCAAAACCCCGATGGCCGAGACCTCTAGACCCGCTAAAGAGAAGTTCCTAAATCCTATTTCATCAAAGTCAGTCATCGCGGTTATTTCACCCACGGTAATGTCACGACCGTGGTGATGAAGGAGGGAGGTGATGATGTGGCAGAATGGAGTGCGTACTCGTCCCTGGGTCGTAACACTGGGCGCATGCAGAATAGTATGAAACATGTGTAGTCCAATATCAATGTCAAGGTGATGGATCAGGGCATACAGAAGGAAGGCATGAAAGTGTAACGCCCGTTTTTTTTTTTCATAAGCGGCGTTACGTTAACATGCTTAGGGCATGTAGACATCATAAGGCAGCGGAATAACTTTAACTTATACATGCCCTGTTACCATTCTTAACTTAATGACATATGAACCTTAGCATATTAACTTTGAACATAAGCATCATATCATATCATGTCATACGTAACGTCATATCATAAGGTTCCATAGGTCATTATTCAGACATATAAGTAACCAAGGTGAAGTTCTAACATAAACAGTAAACATAGAGTTTCCTGGACCAAGTCACTACTACACACATGCGTTCTTGCCCTCCTGCTGCTTCCATCATTGTCCCCTTGAATGATCTGCGGTATAAGGAAATAAGACTATAAGCACACAGGCTTAGTAAGACTCTTTCCTACTCACAAAACCATTCATCATTCATCATCTCGTAATGAGCACATGAAAACATTAACATACTTGGTGCTCTACTTAGGACATAACATCTTAAATCACTTATCGTATACATAGCATGGCATGAACATAAACATAGTAGCATTCTAAGCATGACATAATACTTGGCATGAACATAAACATAGTAGCATTCTAAGCATGGCATAACACTTGGCATGAACATAAACATAGTAGCACTCTAAGCATGGCATAATACTTGGCATGAACATAAACATAGTAGCATTCTAAGCATGGCATAATACTTGGCATGAACATAAACATAGTAGCATTCTAAGCATGGCATAATACTTGGCACGAACATAAACATAATGAACATTCTTCCTATCATAACATATGAGCATCTTCTTAACATTATCATGGCATAGATCATTTGTTCTCATGCATATTTCTTAACATGAAGCGTAAGCATAAAATCTTATCATCATAGCATAATGCATAATATGAATGGAGGCATGAGTGGAATGCATATACATATATGGATGCTTAGTTTAAAATCATACTTTTCATGAACATACTTTTCATAAACATACTTTTTCATAATGAATGCATGGGCAATGCATATATATCATAAGGATGCTTAATCTTTAAAAACATACTTTTCATTTCTTAAACATAATCATCATAACATCATTTGGGGTCCCCGGCTTGTACCACATACATACATCATAGCGCGCATCCCTAGTAAATCCGAGGTAGCTAGCCCCGACCTACTAGGGTAAGGACAGCATAATCGGTAGTCCACGAACCGAGGCGCTTCTTAAGGAGCCCATCCCTGTTGCACAGCTCCGGTAGTGCCAGAACCGTGGACAGCTTCGGTAGTCCATAACCGGGGCGTTCTTAAGGTGCCCATCCCTTGGACCCATACTTCGGTCCGGTACAAGCCCATACATAAAGTAAAATACTTTTCATGCTTCATCATTCATAAAACATTCATGGCATACTCATCATAGCATAACTTGTTACAGCTCGGCCCGTCTACCGGCCCATTTACCGGTCCTCTCGACCGTCGTACCGTCGACCATCGACCGTGCCGTTTAGCATATTTATGCCTTAAAGACATAAGCATCATCTTTCATTCATCATACTTGTCATTCATCATTTTCATTCTTAGACATGGCATATGTACACATCATTCATAGAGCATGGCATATGTTCGTATCATCCTAAAACATGGCATATCATTCCTAAACATGGCATATCATGCATAACCATGGCATATCATTCATAAACATGACATATCATTCGTAACATGGCATATCATTCATAACATGGCATATCATTCATAAACATGACATATCATGCATAACCATGGCATATCATTCATAAACATGGCATATCATTCGTAAACATGGCATATCATTCATAAACATGGCATATCATGCATAACCATGACATATCATTCATAAACATGGCATATCATACGTAAACATAGCATATCATTCATAACATGGCCTATCATTTATAAACATAAATCACATCTTACCATAAGGCCCTTGGGACCCTTACTTGTAATAAATCTTAACTTTTATCCTATTAACCCTTATTGGCCGAAACATGTGGAGTCCCAAGGCCATGTGAAAATTCACATAACCACCATCCATCATCCTTATATCATGGCAACACATAAACATATGCTTGAAGTTAAAGACTCAACCCAAACCCTTGGGTCCTTGGGGTTGGCCGAACCATATGGGCCTCTAGGATGCTCCAAAAATTTCCAAAAATTATACATAACTTCTAAAAATCATAAGGGAACATCAAATAACATTATCATGATTTTTAACATATTTTTAGACATTTAAATCATGGTGGCCGAAACCCATAAACATAGGGACCTTGGTTTTGCCCCTTTCATGTTGGCCGAAACCCTAGAGTGTCCTAGGGTACTCCAAAAATTACCCAAAAATTATACTTAACCTCTAAACATCATAAGGGAACATCAAATAACATTATCATGATTTTTAACATATTTCTAGACATTTAAAACATGGTGGCCGAAACCCTTGAACTTAAGGTTCTGGGTTTTGCTTCTTTCATGTAGGCCGAAACTCTAGGGTGTCCTAGGGTACTCCAAAAATTCCCAAAAATTATACTTAACTTCTAAACATCATAAGGGAATATTAAATAACATTATCATGATTTTTAAAATATTTCTAGACATTTAAAACATAGTGTCTGAAACCCTTGAACTTAAGGTTCTGGGTTTTGCTTCTTTCATGTTGGCCGAAACTCTAGGGTATCCTAGGGTACTCCAAAAATTTCCAAAAATTATCCGTAACTTCTAAACATCATAAGGGAACATTAAATAGCTTTATACATATTTTTATCATAATTTTAGATCTTAAAAACATGGTGGCCGAAACCTTTAAACATAAAGTTCTTGGTTTTCTTTCCTTTCAACATCAAATCCAAAAACTATCCAATATATCATGCTAAAAATCATAAAAATCATAGGGAACTATTATAACACAGGTGAGGGAGTCTTACCTTGGGGTTTCTAAATTTTTAGACCTTGGATGGAGAGAAGGAAGAAGACTTGATGTCTCTTGACCACACCTAGTCCTTGGATCCTTGTAAGAACTTTAGATCTTGGGAGATGGAGCCTTGGTGGAAACTTTTCCAAGGGGAACTCTTCCTTAGAATTTCGGTTAGAATGAGGAGGGAGGAGGGGAGCAAATGCACTTGATGGTGAAGAGAAGTAACCCCCCAAACCCCCTCTTTATAGCTCCTTTAAAGAGGCAAATAAAGAGTCTCTCCATGACCCTTCATCTCCTTCTACTTCTTAACTAACCTCCACTTCATTTACTCATAAGTATTCCTTGCTAGGTGAGTTGGTTAAAGCATTCATGGTTGTACAAGAGGTCCAAGGTTCAATCCTTGGCACATGCACCTTTATTTTTATTTTATTTTTCATTTTATTTAAACCTTTTCCTCTAATTTTCGAAAGTTCCCTTTTATTTCGAAAATTCTCCAAAAATCACCCATAAGTATGCTAATATTCCTAAATAAAATTCTTTTATATTTATATTAATTTTACCTAATTTATATTAATTTTACCTAATTAATCCCCATTTTTGGAGCCCATTTAAAGCTCATTGTACCTAATTTCTCCATTAAAATAGAAAAATTAGGCTAAGACTTACCCATAATCATGCTAATATGCCTAATTAAATCCTATTTATATTTATACTAATTATTACCAAAATCCACCTATAATCATGGTCTAAAAAGCCCACATAAAGCCCATTAGTACTTAGTTTTCTCAATTTAAATGAGAAAACATGGATTTTCTAGGCCAAAGTTCTCCTTAATAATTCTAGGTCCCTTGGAAAATTATTTAAACATGCTTAATATTTTAAGAAAATATTAAGAGAATTTTCCGGGTCGTTACAATCCCCCATACCTCGTGAAAGTTCATCCTCGAACTTAGAATAACTCCGGGTACTTGCGCCTCATCTCGTCCTCGCGCTCCCAGGTAGCTTCTTCGAACCGTTGACTTTGCCATAGGACCTTGACTAAGGGCACTTCCTTACTCCTCAGCTTCTTGACTTCCCTATCCAAAATCTGGATGGGTCTGCTCTTATAGCTTAGGTCCTCTTGCACTTGCACCGTCTGTGGCTCGATCACTTGGTCCATATTTGGGATACACTTTTTCATCAGGGACACATGGAATACGTTATGGATAGCTGACATCTCTGGAGGCAGCTCTAGCTCATATGCCACCTTACCGACTCTTTTCAGAATCAGGTATGGCCCCACATAGCGCGGACTTAGTTTTCCTTTCTTCCCAAATCTGGTCACTCCCTTCTTCATACCGGACCACCAAAACTTCTCCTTCAGATCCTGATACATCTTGGTGGATCCTGGATGCATCAAGTAAGGGGTTCCGTGAGCTTCTGCTAGTATCTCTTTTCGAAGCTCCGGATCACTAGGGATACATAGACGATCCCTAAGGTAGAGTATTCCCCCTTCGGCGATATGAAAACTATCGCCCTTTCCTTCTAGGATCTCCTGTTTTATTTTCTGGAGGCTCAGATCACCATTTTGTTTTTCCAATATGTCCTCACATAGCGCGGGTGATATTGTCATGGTGGAAAGTCGCCCGGAGATGACTTCGACCCCAAAATTCATAATTTCTTTTTCAAGTAGTCGGGATAATTTAGATATGGACATCAAGGTGGCACTTGACTTCCAGCTGAGTGCATCGGCCACTTTGTTCGCCTTTCCTGGATGATAGAAGATCTCGCAGTCGTAGACCTTCACCAACTCGAGCCATCGGCGTTGTCTCATATTCAGGTCTTTCTGAGTGAAGAAATATCGCAGACTCTGGTGGTCTGTATAAATCTTACACTGCGCTCCATATAGAGATAATGCCTCCATATTTTAAGAGCGAAGACCACCGCGGCCAGTTCCAGATCATGAATGGGGTAATTCTGTTCATATTCCTTAAGTTACCTAGAGGCATAAGCAATGACCTTACCACTCTGCCTAAGTACAGCTCCAAGTCCTAGCTTGGAAGCATCGCTGTATATATCGAAGTTCTGATTATTTCTTGATATATAATTGGCTAATGTCATTATTAACTCCATGATATAATTATATGCATACATCATAGTTATATACTTATTTTAATCATGGGTACCTAATAATAATAGTATGCTTCCGAATATTAATTCTCAACCCGGGTTACGAATTATATTAGTTGTATGATTATTATAGAATAGGTGAGATCCTACTTATTATATTACCATAAAATAACTTAAGGTAGTCTTATATATTATATATAAGGCATCAGTAACTCATAACCTATAATAAGTGTTAAAATAATTAGCACCCTACCCTATGCGTCCCTACCTAAGTTATACTGTATGACCTATACCATTAATTATATCAGTATTAATATCATGGAACTAATGCTATACGCTAACATAGGTGAGAGTGTTATAATCTCCTATGGGTATGTAGGCTATCAGAAAATTTTCTACATGTGACTATATTATAGATTATACATAATATTATAGTTTTTTTTCCTACCCCTATATTATTCTAATATTTAATTCCTAAAAGAAAATAAAGTATCATTCATCGTTACATATCGTAACATACTTTTTCATCATAAATACCGTTCATGCTTGCATATCTTAAAATCATAAAACATCTTCCTACTATAAGATATGTAAAGAGATACTTACTTGGAAGCGGCAGGAAGAGGGCTTGATGTGTGTGTAGTGAGATGGTTACTGCTCTGATACCAACCTGTAACGCCCGCTTTTTTTTTTTTTTCATAAGCGGCGTTACGTTAACATGCTTAGGGCATGTAGACATCATAAGGCAGCGGAATAACTTTAACTTATACATGCCCTGTTACCATTCTTAACTTAATGACATATGAACCTTAGCATATTAACTTTGAACATAAGCATCATATCATATCATGTCATACGTAACGTCATATCATAAGGTTCCATAGGTCATTATTCAGACATATAAGTAACCAAGGTGAAGTTCTAACATAAACAGTAAACATAGAGTTTCCTGGACCAAGTCACTACTACACACATGCGTTCTTGCCCTCCTGCTGCTTCCATCATTGTCCCCTTGAATGATCTGCGGTATAAGGAAATAAAACTATAAGCACACAGGCTTAGTAAGACTCTTTCCTACTCACAAAACCATTCATCATTCATCATCTCGTAATGAGCACATGAAAACATTAACATACTTGGTGCTCTACTTAGGACATAACATCTTAAATCACTTATCATATACATAGCATGGCATGAACATAAACATAGTAGCATTCTAAGCATGGCATAATACTTGGCATGAACATAAACATAGTAGCATTCTAAGCATGGCATAACACTTGGCATGAACATAAACATAGTAGCACTCTAAGCATGGCATAATACTTGGCATGAACATAAACATAGTAGCATTCTAAGCATGACATAATACTTGGCATGAACATAAACATAGTAGCATTCTAAGCATGGCATAATACTTGGCACGAACATAAACATAATGAACATTCTTCCTATCATAACATATGAGCATCTTCTTAACATTATCATGGCATAGATCATTTGTTCTTATGCATATTTCTTAACATGAAGTGTAAGCATAAAATCTTATCATCATAGCATAATGCATAACATGAATGGAGGCATGAGTGGAATGCATATACATATATGGATGCTTAGTTTAAAATCATACTTTTCATGAACATACTTTTCATAAACATACTTTTTCATAATGAATGCATGGGCAATGCATATATATCATAAGGATGCTTAATCTTTAAAAACATACTTTTCATTTCTTAAACATAATCATCATAACATCATTTGGGGTCCCCGGCTTGTACCACATACATACATCATAGCGCGCATCCCTAGTAAATCCGAGGTAGCTAGCCCCGACCTACTAGGGTAAGGACAGCATAATCGGTAGTCCACGAACCGAGGCGCTTCTTAAGGAGCCCATCCCTGTTGCACAGCTCCGGTAGTGCCAGAACCGTGGACAGCTTCGGTAGTCCATAACCAGGGCGTTCTTAAGGTGCCCATCCCTTGGACCCATACTTCGGTCCGGTACAAGCCCATACATAAAGTAAAATACTTTTCATGCTTCATCATTCATAAAACATTCATGGCATACTCATCATAGCATAACTTGTTACAGCTCGGTCCGTCTACCGGCCCATTTACCGATCCTCTCGACCGTCGTACCGTCGACCATCGACCGTGCCGTTTAGCATATTTATGCCTTAAAGACATAAGCATCATCTTTCATTCATCATACTTGTCATTCATCATTTTCATTCTTAGACATGGCATATGTACACATCATTCATAGAGCATGGCATATGTTCGTATCATCCTAAAACATGGCATATCATTCCTAAACATGGCATATCATGCATAACCATGGCATATCATTCATAAACATGACATATCATTCGTAACATGGCATATCATTCATAACATGACATATCATTCAGAAACATGACATATCATGCATAACCATGGCATATCATTCATAAACATGGCATATCATTTGTAAACATGGCATATCATTCATAAACATGGCATATCATGCATAACCATAGCATATCATTCATAAACATGGCATATCATACGTAAACATAGCATATCATTCATAACATGGCCTATCATTTATAAACATAAATCACATCTTACCATAAGGCCCTTGGGACCCTTACTTGTAATAAATCTTAACTTTTATCCTATTAACCCTTATTGGCCGAAACTTGTGGAGTCCCAAGGCCATATGAAAATTCACATAACCACCATCCATCATCCTTATATCATGGCAACACATAAACATATGCTTGAAGTTAAAGACTCAACCCTAACCCTTGGGTCCTTGGGGTTGGCCGAACCATATGGGCCTCTAGGATGCTCCAAAAATTTCCAAAAATTATACATAACTTCTAAAAATCATAAGGGAACATAAAATAACATTATCATGATTTTTAACATATTTTTAGACATTTAAATCATGGTGGCCGAAACCCATAAACATAGGGACCTTGGTTTTGCCCCTTTCATGTTGGCCGAAACCCTAGAGTGTCCTAGGGTACTCCAAAAATTCCCAAAAAATTATACTTAACCTCTAAACATCATAAGGGAACATCAAATAACATTATCATGATTTTTAACATATTTCTAGACATTTAAAACATGGTGGCCGAAACCCTTGAACTTAAGGTTCTGGGTTTTGCTTCTTTCATGTTGGCCGAAACTCTAGGGTGTCCTAGGGTACTCCAAAAATTCCCAAAAATTATACTTAACTTCTAAAAATCATTAGGTAACATTAAATATCATTATCATGATTTTTAAAATATTTCTAGACATTTAAAACATAGTGTCTGAAACCCTTGAACTTAAGGTTCTGGGTTTTGCTTCTTTCATGTTGGCCGAAACTCTAGGGTATCCTAGGGTACTCCAAAAATTCCCAAAAATTATACTTAACTTATAAACATCATAAGGGAACATTAAATAGCATTATACATATTTTTTTCATAATTTTAGTTCTTAAAAACATGGTGGCCGAAACCTTTAAACATAAAGTTCTTGGTTTTCTTTCCTTTCAACATCAAATCCAAAAACTATCCAATATATCATGCTAAAAATCATAAAAATCATAGGGAACTATTATACCACAGGTGAGGGAGTCTTACCTTGGGGTTTCTAAATTTTTAGACCTTGGATGGAGAGAAGGAAGAAGACTTGATGTCTCTTGACCACACCTAGTCCTTGGATCCTTGTAAGAACTTTAGATCTTGGGAGATGGAGCCTTGGTGGAAACTTTTCCAAGGGGAACTCTTCCTTAGAATTTCGGCTAGAATGAGGAGGGAGGAGGGGAGCAAATGCACTTGATGGTGAAGAGAAGTAACCCCCCAAACCCCCTCTTTATAGCTCCTTTAAAGAGGCAAATGAAGAGTCTCTCCATGACCCTTCATCTCCTTCTACTTCTTAACTAACCTCCACTTCATTTACTCATAAGTATTCCTTGCTAGGTGAGTTGGTTAAAGCATTCATGGTTGTACAAGAGGTCCAAGGTTCAATCCTTGGCACATGCACCTTTATTTTTATTTTATTTTTCATTTTATTTAAACCTTTTCCTCTAATTTTCGAAAGTTCCCTTTTATTTCAAAAATTCTCCAAAAATCACCCATAATTATGCTAATATTCCTAAATAAAATTCTTTTATATTTATATTAATTTTACCTAATTTATATTAATTTTACCTAATTAATCCCCATTTTTGGAGCCCATTTAAAGCTCATTGTACCTAATTTCTCCATTAAAATAGAAAAATTAGGCTAAGACTTACCCATAATCATGCTAATATGCCTAATTAAATCCTATTTATATTTATACTAATTATTACCGAAATCCACCTATAATCATGGTCTAAAAAGCCCACATAAAGCCCATTAGTACTTAGTTTTCTCAATTTAAATGAGAAAACATGGATTTTCTAGGCCAAAGTTCTCCTTAATAATTCTAGGTCCCTTGGAAAATTATTTAAACATGCTTAATATTTTAAGAAAATATTAAGAGAATTTTCTGGATCGTTACAAAAAGGTCGCATGGTCGCGACATCTCTAGTGGAGAGTGGTAAGATACAGCGGACCAGGACTCTGTACAAGGCGTAGTCCTGTGCCTGAAGGTCAACGGATTGGAATCGTCTATTTGCGGGGAGTCTAGCTTCCCTATAGAAATAGGAGTGGAGAGTGTCTAAAGTAATGTGAGAGTAGGGAGGATCAAATGGAGGGTTCCTAGGTGGATAGCAGCAAAATGTGGACTGGGAGGGTCGTAGTCCAAGGAATCAGTTTAGCAAGGTAGGGGTGATAGACAGGGGTATCCCTTGAACAGTAGTGTAAAACATGAGATTGTCTTGTCAAACTATGTTGTTGTAGAATTCTGCACATAAGGATTCATTAATGGTATGAGTGCAAAATACTAGATTATCCAGTTGATAAAAGTTTATGATGTTCATGGCTAAGGGACAGGATTGGGTAAAGAAATGTCTATTAAGATAGCTTGTTTTGATAGGCTTGTAGGTGGTTCGAGCAAACTTATTACATAATTCTAGAGTCGGGAACCTAGGGTCGGGACTCGGTTTGTCACCGGGGTTCGCTTGGTTTGCTCGACATTTTCTAAGTTAAGAGGCATGCATTTATAAGAATGGAATAATTCTAAATGCATTAAAGAATTTAAGAAAGTAATCCAAAATAAATCATACCGGAGAGACATGGTGAGATTGAGGAAGCACAAGTGTCACTTGATCTTCTTAGAATGAAGGAAGTGAGGAAAGAAGTTGGTTTTTGGTGTGGGAAGAGAGGGGGATTCGGATCCCTTTTATAGGCATTACATTGGGGGAGCCCGAGAGCTCCCGGGCTCCCGGGACAGTGGTCATTGCCAAAGGCAGTGACTAGGTCTGTTGGGGGCGCCCGGAGTGGTCCGGGCGCCCTCGTCAGGTTTACTTTGCAGCTTTTGCTGCATTGAGTGTGATAGGGGCGCCCACGTGGTTCCGAGCGCCCTGATCAATGGTCTGAGGCAGCTTTTGCCTGGAGAGATGGAAAAGATATGGGGGGGGCGCCCGAAGGGTCACGGGCGCCCGAAGTGCATAAGAAGTGACAAATATTATGTCTTGTCATTGTTTGACCATGGTTTAGTTGGTTTGACCATGGTTTGACTGTTTTGACTATGGTTTGACTATGTTGACCATGGTTTGACTAAGTTGACCAAGGTTTGACTATGTTGACCAAGGTTTGACTATGTTGACCAAGGTTTGACTATGTTCTGTGCTACACAATATAGGTATTACAGGAATCATAATTAAGTTTAATTTTTCTGTCTCACCCAAATCTAGGGTTTTCAATCACGTCAGTCTTATAGGTTTTGTGAGACAGATTTTGGTAAGTAAAATTATTTTGAAAAATTAATTTTTATTTAGAAAACCTTAAATTAATTTTTGAAAACAACTAAGTTTATTTTGAAGAAAAATGTTTGATTCTACACCTAACTGAAAATTTGTGTTAGATTTGAATTTGACAAAGAGTAATTTGAATTTGAAATTCAAAAATTGGCTTCCAGGTCTTGGCGAGGCACTAGGCCTTCTTTGGCCGTAGCCTTATTGGATCATCAACCCTTTCCTTGACAAAGCCGTTTAATGAAATTTCATTTTCAAAATTAATCTTTGAATAGTTCTGGTCTAACTAGTTTGGATTTTGGATCGGTAGCTTCGGCTAGTTTCACCAGTCTAAAGAGACCAAGTAAACTTGACCTTATTAGAATTGGTTTCCCTAACGTACTATCATCTCACCGCCACCCAATACTATGTTGTCAAGTTTCAGTTAAGTTTGTTTAGTCCTTAAACTAACCATTCCTAAGTCTAAGCATTGTAAATTGCAGAAATTTAAATAAACAATCAAACAAGCAAATTGCAAGAATTAAATTCTATTTAACAATAAATATCGTTTTTAATTTGGCTCCCCCTGGACTAAAGCCACGGTAATGATTGGGCAAGATGTGAATCTTGTCCTTGGGGATCCAATACTGATTTGATCCAGTTGGTTTGTTCAGGTATTGTTTAGGTACCCATGCCTGAACTTTACTTCTGGACTGAATCAGTACAGTAAAGTAAGATCTTTGTCTTGATTTGGTTCTATAGCCTAGTCCGGATCGATTTAGAACTGATTTCTGATTTCCAAGAATCATGTCAAGACCCTTGGAACCAGATGTGAATCGTTCTAAAGCTGATCTAAGATCCTTAACCTGAATTTTCAGGGAGGAGTTCTCTTTCTCATGTTTTTCAACTTGAGTAGGAGTTCCTTCTTGAGCCTTTTCGGTTAAGGGTTTAGAGTCAGCTCCCTCTTTCAGGAGTTTTACTTCCTGTCGGAGGGATTCGACTCGGAGTTTGGCTTTCGCCAAATCTCGAGAAAGATACGAAATTAGTTCATTTAATTGACATCTATTAAATCCACTTACCTTAATTTCGCCATCCTCTGAGAAGGTCAGTCTGCCGTCATCCTGTTCTGATTCTGACTCTGTCTCGACTTTCTCTGAGGCGGTTAGTGCTAGTAGGTTCGACTGTGGGACCTCTTCTTCTTCTTCGGAGGAGGACTCGTCCCACGTAGCTTGAAGTGCCTTCTTTCTTCTATTCTTCTTGGTTTCCTTTAGATTCAGACACTCCTTCTTGTAGTGACCATTCTTCTTGCACTCGTAGCAGGTCACGTTGGGCTTGTTCTTTTCGTTTGCGGGTTCAGCTGGTTCATCCTTTCTTCGGCTGGCCTTCCTTCTGTTGGTTTGATTCTTCAGTTCTTTGTAGTAGTTTCTTGCCAGTCGGACCAGCTTAGGTCTATCTCCCTCTTCATCTTCTGAGTTTGAGTCTGAGTTAGACTCGGGTTCAGGTTGAGGCTTCTTCTTTGTTGACCTTCCAGTTTTACCTGCAACAAGGGCAATACCTTTCTCGGCAAATTGCAGTTAGTCTATTCATGTAATTCTAACTCAGAGAATAATTCGTCTAATTTAATCTTTGAAAGATCCCTTGAAACCTTGTATGCATCTACCATAGATGCCCATAAGGTGTTTCTAGGGAAAGCATTTAGCGCATACCTTATTAGGTCACGGTTTTCTACCTTTTGACCAATTGTGTGAAGACCGTTCATCAGTTCTTGGATTCGTGCGTGAAGCTGGGCTGCTGTTTCGTTGTCGGCCATTTTGATGGTATATAGTTTGTTCAGGAGTAGATCTCTCTTGCTGATCCGAGTGTCTGATGTCCCTTCGTGCAGCTCGATCAGTTTTCCCCACAGCTCCTTGGCACTGTTGAAAGGGCCCACCCGGTTCAGCTCCTCTTTTGTTAAGCCGCATTGAAGGGTCTGGGTCGCCTTTGCATCTGCTTCAATTCTTCATTTCAGAGCGGTGTCCCACTCTGTGTAGCTTTGAGGTACTCCTTCAGCATTTTTGGGGATCTCCAGTCCGGACTGGATGATTATCCACATGTCCACCTGAGTTTTCAGGTGGACCTCCATTCGACTTTTCTAGTAGGAAAAGTCTTCTCCACTGAAAAGAGGAGGTCTGGCTGTGCTGAATCCTTCTTGCATGGCCATTAGATATTTTATCTGAAAAAGAGATAAGAAAAAGAAGAACTTTGTCCCAAGACTTGGTCTTGGATTAGTAGTGCGGGATAAAGAAAATTAAATTCGAGTGGTGTTGCACCAACCTCGATCAAAGAGAAGAAATTCGAACGAAAAAAAATATTAGAAGAAATTCGAACAGAAAAAGAATATTAAACGAAGTTCGAACGAAAAAAAATATTAAACGAAATTTGAACGAAGAAAAATATTAAGCGAAATTCGAACGAGAAAAAAACATTAAAAGAAAAATTAAATAAAATCTGAAAAATTTTCAAACTGGTGGTTGCACCAAATTTGAACTTCCCCGCTCTGATACCACTTGTTGGATCGAGAGAACCGATAGAGGGGGGGGTGAATATCGAAAAACGTTTGGATTTGAAAAGAGAATGCATAGCGGAAGATTAAAAACAAACACACACACACACCAAGGTTTTTACTTGGTTCGGAGCCTTGGTCGACTCCTACTCCAAGGCCCATGGTCGCTGACCGTTTACTGCGGGCAATACTATAATCGCGCAAAATCAGTTACAGAAATGGAATTACAGTTAAAGTGCAGTACTGAAATTAAACTCTTCTTTTTACCGACGTCCCATGTAGATTACTTTTTCCGGAGCAGTAGGACGTCGTCGGCGCATGTATCTTGAGTCGGGAGGTTGCCGGAGCAGAGCGCGGAAGCAGAAGAGCGTAGAAGCGTTGAAAGAATTCGTTGTTTGAAGCCTCGGGGTCGAGGGCCCTTTTATAGGCCCTGGGGGCGCCCAGAACATCGGGGGCGCCCCCCCCCCCCCACGTGTCGGCCGATCCGCCTTTAACTCGGTCCGCTTCTGATCCCTTCAAACTCGGGATCAGATCTTGACCGGGGCGCCCGGGACGTTGGGGGCGCCCGGGACGCTGGGGGCGCCCGGATTGACAGGGTCAAACTCTTATCCTCTTGGCTTCACTGGAGCTGCTTTGGTAGCTTCACCTGGGGGCGCCCGGAGCGCTAGGGGTGCCCGGGTGCAGCGGGGGGCGCCCGGAAGCATGGGGGCGCCCTGAACATGAACTGTCGAAGCATTCCTTTGCATTTTGTGTTTTGTTTTCACCTTGGGGGCGCCCGGGACACTCCGAGCGCCCTGGTCAGCTTTTGCCTCACTCCTTTGAGGCTCTCTGAGCTGCAGACACTCGTTCCTTCGGTCCTGCATCCAGGGTTAGTCCAAAACACTATAAAGCAACAAGATGTTAGTTTATACAGCCTTAGCTGTCTTGGTTCTGACTTTGGGTCTCCAAAATGGAACCCTAGGTCGAACCGACGCCTACTGTTCCCTCGACGGGGAACGCGTCCTCACCTACTCCTCTCGGGAGAATGTACCTGATGCCAACCGCTCCTCTGGTTGGACTTTTGCCTAGCGGTCCTTCGCCAGGTCTTGGATACCAAGCTGTCCTTCGCCCGGTGCCTAGCTGTCCTTCGCTAGGACTTCAGTACCCTGGCATTCCTTCGCCAGTGCCTAGCAGTCCTTCGCTAGGGCTTTGTGACCTGGCATTCCTTCGCCAGTGCCTAGCAGTCCTTCGCTAGGACTTTTTACCCTGGCATTCCTTCGCTAGTGCCTAGCAGTCCTTCGCTAGGACTTTTTACCCTGCACACTAGAGTAACATGTTAAGATAACAAGTAAGACTTAACTTTTGAGCCCTGTTGCCATTATCAAAACTCAGGTTCGACTTGGGTGCTTTCTGCACCAACACAATGATCCCAAGGGCCCATCAGCTATCAACATCTGAATCCTACTAAGGTTAATATGACCAAGCCTAAGGTGCCAAAGATACGTCTAATTCATCTTAGAATGTTCCTTTCTCTTATTTAGGTTAGACGATGAGCTATTGACTTCTGTTTGCATCGTGGGAGTCTTTGGTTCTAGAGTGTACAGACTGCCAACCATAGTACCCGAATAGATAATCTGTCTATTTCTCTTTATAACAACTCTGTTATTAAAAGCAATAGAATATCCATCCTTTATTAACATAGAAACTGAAATTAAATTCTTTCTAAATGCGGGTACATATAAGAAATCTCTCAAAACCAACACTTTATTCCTCTCAAAAGACAAATAAAAATCTCCCACTGCAACTGCTACCACCTCCGTAGCATTGCCCATATAAACCACAATTTCTCCATCAACCAACCGTCGGGTTTCCTGGAACCCCTGCAGAGTATTGCAGACATGATCAGTGACTCCTGTATCTACACACCAGGTATAGGTAGATAGCACCGCTAAACATGTTTCAACGACTAGTGATAATTAGCAATTTGATCGAAAAATTTTGTGCTATTAGTAAGGAATTTTGGGGCTCTGGTGTATTTATTTATGAAATGATGCATAATTATTAATAGGATGTATTTTCATTGGTTAATTAATTTTCTTGCATTTTCACACTCATATTTCATTCTATTGGATTTTTGGACAGCTTGTGCATCATCGAATCAAAAGGGGCACATCCGGGGCGAAGATGGTCATTCTGTTGGAGCCCTGATTGGTCACCAGACCAATCAGGGAAGGCCTGATTGGTCACCAAACCAATCAGGGAAGGCCTGATCGGTCCCCAGACCAATCAGGGAATGCCTGATCGGTCCCCAGACCGATCAGGAGGAGATGGCACAGAGGAATTCAGAATTCTAGCTACTAATCACATCCTGATCGGTCCCCAGACCGATCAGGGAGGTTCCTGATCGGTTCCCAGACCGATCAGGGAACGTCTAGACCAATCAGGGGTCAATCAGTCCGATCTGTAGCTGTCCAGAGCGATCGGAAGAACTGTTACATCACAACCCTCCACTCAGATCTGGCATGGAAATTGATGGAGATATCTTGCAAACAATCTCGGCCACTCATCAAGGGAAATCAAGGGTGGAATGGAGAGGTAGAAAAGGAAGCTAGGGCAGCCAAAGGAGGGGATTCGGATCTCATCCACAAGGAACGGAAGGAGGAGGCGATGGAGAAGGAAGCTGCGATTCTGAGGGGTTCCTCTTCGTTACCGACGTCCGGTGTAGATTGAATTTTCGGAGCAGACGGACGTCGTCGGTGCTTGTATCTCGAGTTGGGAGGTTTCCGGAGCAGAGCGCGGGAGCAGAAGAGCGTAGAAGCGTTGAAAGAATTGATGTTCGAAGCCTTGGGGTCGAGGGCCTATTTATAGCCCCTGGGGCGCCCGAAACGTCGGGGGCGCCCCCCCATGTGTCGGCCGATCTGAGTTCCACTCGGTCAGCTCTGATCCCTTCAAACTCGGGATCAGATCTTAACGGGGGCGCCCGGGATGCTGGGGGCCCCCGGGTTGACCGGGTCAACTCTTTTCCCTTGTCTTCGCTGGCTTCTGCTTCGTTGGCTTGCACTGGAGGCGCCCGGGAGCATGGGGGGTGCCCGGGAGCACGGGGGCACCCCGGCCATGAGCTGTCGAAGCCTGCCTTTGCTTCATGTATTTTGTGTTCACCTTGGGTGCGCCCGGGACACTCCGGGCGCCCTGGTCAGCTGCTGCCTCACTCCTCTGAGTTGCAGACACTCGTTCCTTCGGTCCTGCATGCAGGGTTAGTCCAAAACAACATAAAACAGTAAGATGTTAGTTTATACAGCCTTAGCTGTCTTGGTTCTAACTTTGGGTCTCCAAAACGGAGCCCTAGGTCGAACCGATGCCTACTGTTCCCTCGACAGGGAACACGTCCTCACCTACTCCTCTCGGGAGAATTTACCTGATGCCAACCGGCTCCTCCGGTTGGTCTTTTGCCCAGCAGTCCTTCGCCAAGTGCCTAGCTGTCCTTCGCCAGGTCTTCGGTTCCTAGCAATCCTTCGCCTGGTGCCTAGCAGTCCTTCGCTAGGGCTTTGTATCCTGGCATTCCTTCGCCAGGTGCCTAGCAGTCCTTCGCTAGGGCTTTGTATCCTGGCAGTCCTTCGCCAGGTACCTAGCAGTCCTTCGCTAGGGCTTAGGGTTTCGCTGCCTAGCAGTCCTTCGCTAGGACTTTGTTTCCTAGCAGTCCTTCGCCAGGTGGCTAGCACCCTTCGCTAGGATTTTTCCTGCACACTTGAGTAACATTGTTAGATCACCAATAATACTTAACTTTGAACCCTTTGCCAATATCAAAACAAGGTTCGATATGGTGTATCCTGCACCAACATGTGCATCATATCGGGTGACGATTAGGTTCAACTACTACTACATAATTGCTTGAACGAGAAAATTAATTGAAACCGTAACGCGACTAAATCCGGTTATCAATTTTGGCGCCATTGCTGGGGATCCTTTTATGATGTTTGTTTATTTTTAGGTCTTGCAATAATTCTGAATTTTCTGGTTAATTTTTGCATCTCACTAATTCTCTCCATTTGATGTGCAGTGCATGACCAGGTCTTCCTACTCCAGTTTAGTTGATTTTGATCCTGAGATAGAAAGGACCTTCCACGCACAGAGGAGAGCTCAGTTATAGATTTCTAGACTATCTACCAGTAGCGACCCTTGGTCTGAATTCCAGATGGCGAACAATAGAACCATGAGGGAGCTTGCAGCACCAGAGCTGGCCTTTCAGTGCATTCAGTAACCTGAGTTGGAGGTTGATTTTGAGCTACGTTTCGGACTCATTCATCTACTCCCAAAGTTTCATGGCTTAGCCGGTGAGGACCCCATAGACATCTCCAGGAGTTTCACACTGTATGCTCCACTATGAAGCCACATGGAGTTACTGAAGAAGACATCAACCTGAGAGCTTTCCCATTTTCACTTGTGGATGGAGCAAAAGACTGGTGGTACACCTTGCCACATGCTTTAGTTATTTCTTGGGCCAAAATGAAGAAAGCTTTCCTGGAGAAATTCTTCCCAGCTTCAAGGACTACTGCCATTAGGAAGAGTATCTGTGGGATCCAGCAGATTTCTGGAGAGACACTGTATGAATATTGGGAGCGATTCAAGAAACTTTGTTCTAGCTGTCCCCACCATCAGATCAGTGAGCAGCTACTCATTCAGTACTTCTATGAGGGACTTTTTCCCATGGACAGGAGTATGGTGGACGCTGCTAGCGGATGGGCCTTAGTGAATAAGACACCTGAGGAAGCTAGAGAGTTGATTTCTATTATGGCAGCAAATTCTCAACAGTTTGGGAGTCGTCCGTTGGTGCCTAAAGGAGTACATGAGATCACAGGACAAAATATGGAAGCTCAATAGGTGAAGGTTAATTTTCAGGATTTGACTTCTCTGCTCAGGCAGATGACTCTACTTCAGACTGCTCAGCAGCCTTCAGCTCATGTAGCCCAAGCAATGAGGATTTGTGGACTTTGCAGTAGCACCTCTCATCCCATAGATTTATGCCACCAGGTGCAGGTTGATGATGGATCTTATCTTGCAAGCTAAGTGGCGGCAGCAAATGCTTTTCAGTCCAAGCCTCAGTCTTTCCAACCTCAGTCTTATGGATACAAGCAGTCTTATGATCCCATGTCCAGCACTTACAATCTAAGATGGAGAGATCATCCTAATCTGAGGTATGGGAACACATCACATCAGCAGCAGCCTTATTAGTCACCACTTCCTGTTGTGCCACCTGCAGTCTCGAGACCACCAGGATTTTATAGTAGTCCATCTCTGCCGAGAGTTCCACCGGTTCAGCAACAAAAATCGGAACTTCCACTCACTTTGGAGCCACTTCTCACTCATTTTCAGCAACAACATGATAGGAATGTTCAGCAACTCAACACTCAATTTCAGCAGCTTAGCACTCAGATTAGCACTCAGATTCAGCAACAAGAGAGAAATTTTCAGCAGTTGAGCACTCAGATTAGCAACCAGATTAGCACTCAATTTCAGCAGCATCAGGGGGACTATAGAAAATATCAGAGTAGGACTGATGCTTCCATTCAAAACATGGAGCGACAAATTGGACAATTATCATCCGCCATCAGTCAGATACAAGCTCAAGGATCTAGTCAGCTACCTTCTCAGTCTATTCCAAACCCTAGGGGGAATGTCAGTGCTATCACACTCCGGAGTGGACGGGTTACACAGGAGGCCCCTACCCCATAGACTCCTATAGTACCAGAGGTTGATCTTTCGAGATCTCACAGGGGAGTAGAGCCAGAGTCACTTCCATTACCAGAGTAACCCATTCAGTTACCTTTCCCTCAGCGGGCAGTTGGTCCAAGGAAGAATGCTGACTCAGACAAGACACAGGAGCTTCAGGAGCTGATTGACATTTTTAGCAAAGTAGAGGTGAACATCCCATTGCTCAGAGTGATCAGACACATTCCCAAGTATGCGAAGTTTCTAAAGGATCTGTGCACTCACAAGAAGAAGTTGAAAGGGACAGAGTTGGTCAGTATGGGAAAGAATGTATCAGCTATGATCCAGCCAATGCCTCAGAAATGCAAAGACCCAGGGGTTTTCACAGTACCGTGCGTGATTGGAGACTCCGTGTTCGAGGATGCTATGCTAGACTTAGGAGCCTCCATCAATGTCATGCCCAAGTCAGTGTTCATCTCCCTAGGCATTGGACCATTACAGCCTACTGGGGTGGTCATTCAGTTGGCCAACCGCAGTTTTGCTCATCCGACTGGAGTCATAGAGGATGTATTGGTGAAAGTCAAAGATTTGATATTCCCAGCTGATTTTTATATTTTAGATATGGAGAAGGACCTAACTTCAAGCTCAGCTTCATTGATTTTGGGACGCCCATTCCTGAAGACAGCAGGGACCAAGATCGATGTTCATGCAGGGACACTCACTATGGAGTTCGGGGACACAGTGGTTCAGTTCTCCATCCTTGATGCGATCAGATATCCCGCTGAGGATCATTCACTGCTGGGCATTGACATGTTGGACACACTAGATTCTGAGGAGTCAGATGACATGGATTCAGATCTAGCCGACACAGAGGACTCAGATGAGGAGGATGATGATAGTGGTGGATCAGCCTTAGTCTGTGACACTATCCAGGTGGATGACGCTGAGGTGTATGCATTGGAGGCAAGTCCTGAAAAATTGCTTCCATCAGTCATGAAACCCCCGAAGCTTGCTTTGAAGCCCCTACCCGAGCACTTGAAGTATGCCTACCTAGGAGAGAACGAGCAGTTACCAGTTATCATTACTCAACATCTTGAGCCAGGTCAAGAGAAAAGGCTACTAGATCTTCTACGGATGTGTCAGAGGGCTATTGGGTGGACCATTGCAGACATACCAGGGATTAGCTCATCCATTTGCATGCACCGGATTTTCTTAGAGGAGGGTGCAAGGCCAGTGAGACAACCACAGCGCAGACTCAACCCACTTATTCTAGATGTGGTCAAGAAGGAGGTAACCAAGCTACTACAGGCTGGCATTATATATCCTGTCTTTGACAGTCAGTGGTGAGTCCAGTGCAAGTTGTCTCGAAGAAGTCCGGTATCACAGTGGTGGAGGGCAAGGAGAGTGCTTTGATCCCTGCTAGAGTCCAGAGTTCATGGAGAGTATGCATAGACTACCGGAAGCTGAATCAAGCTACAAGGAAGGATCACTACCCCTTACCATTCATCGACCAGATGTTGGAGAGGCTTGCCGGTAGATCACACTATTGCTTCTTGGACGGTTTTACTGGATACTTTCAGATTCATATTGCTCCAGAGGATCAAGATAAGATGACTTTTACCTGCCCATTTGGGACTTTTGCATACAGGAGGATGCCATTCGGATTATGCAATGCCCCAGGTACCTTCCAGCGATGCATGGTAAGCATTTTTTCAGATCTTTTAGAGCATTGCATGGAGGTATTTAAGGATGACTTTACTGTATATGGATCCTCTTTTGATGCATGTTTGGATAGTTTATCTAGAGTTTTGCATCGTTGCATAGAGACTGACCTTATCCTTAATTATGAAAAATGTCATTTCATGGTTGAGCATGACATAGTTTTAGGTCACATAGTCTCTCGGAAGGGTATCGAAGTAGATCCTGCAAAAATTGATTATATTACATCTCTGCCTTATCCCGCATGCGTGCGGGGCGTTCGCTCATTTCTTGGCCACGCAGGTTTCTACAGGCGATTTATCAGAGATTTCAGCAGGATAGCCCTTCCTCTTTCAACCTTGCAACAGAAGGATGCGGAGTTTCATTTTGATCAGCAGTATAAGGACGCCTTTGATCACTTGAAGGTGGCTCTCACATCGAACCCTATCAATCGGCCCTCAGACTGGAGTTTACCATTTGAGCTGATGTGTGATGCATCAGATCATGCCGTGGGAGCAGTGCTAGGCCAGAGGGTGGATGGAGCACCGCACGTCATTTGTTATGCGTCCCGGACACTGGATTCTGCTCAGGCCAATTATACCACAACTGAGAAGGAGATTTTAGCCATTGTTTTTGCTTTGGATAAGTTTCGTTCATATCTATTGTGCTCACATGTGATTGTTTTTTCTGACCATGCAGCTATTAAGTATCTCTTAAAGAAGCCGGATTCGAAACCTAGACTGATTCGATGGATGCTTCTGCTTCAAGAATTCGACGTGGAGATACGAGATAGGAGTGGTAAAGAGAACCTAGTAGCTAACCACCTGAGAAGGATTGAGGGGGCAACAGATCCTACACCCATTTCAGATGTATTCCCATATGAGCATCTTCTGCAGCTGCAAGGTAATGTGCCATGGTATGCCGATCTTGTCAACTATTTGGTTGCACATGTCTTCCCTACACATTTTTCTAGAGCTCAACGTGATAAATTAGCGAGTGTTTCTAAGTATTCCGTGTGGGATGACCCTTACCTTTGGAAATTTTGTAGCGACCAGGTAGTTAGGAGATGTATTCCTGATTGTGAGTTCCAGTCAGTACTTTCATTTTGTCACACACTTGCATGTGGGGGTCATTTTGGTCCTCAACGTACTGCTAGGAAGGTTTTGGATGCAGGGTTGTATTGGCCTACCTTGTTTAGAGATTCTTACCACTTCCATAAGTCTTGTGAGTGCTGCCAGTGAGTTGGGAACTTAGGACGTAGGAATAAAATGCCTCAACAACCCATGATATTTTGCAAGATTTTTGACGTGTGGGATATTGATTTCATGGGTCCTTTTCCTGTTTCATATGGATTTATTTACATATTGTTGTCTATGGATTATGTGTCTAAATGGGTGGAGGCAATCCCCACTAGAACTAACGATTCATCTGTTGTTGCGGATTTTGTCAGGACTCACCTATTTTGCAAATTTGGGGTACCTAGGGCGATCATCAGTGATTAAGGGTCTCACTTTTGCAATAGGCACATGAAAGCGCTTTTGAGCAAGTATGGAGTGATCCATAAAGTGTCCACCCCGTATCATCCTCAAACAAATGGACAAGCTAAAATATCAAACAGGGAGATTAAGCTTATCTTGGAGAAAACTGTAAGGCTAGACCGGAAGGACTGGAGCAAGAGACTTGATGAAGCTTTATGGGCCTACCGGACTGCCTACAAGACACCCATTGGGATGTCTCCCTACAGGATTGTTTTTGGTAAGGCTTGCCATTTACCAGTGGAGGTGGAGCACAAGGCTTATTGGGCAGTTAAAGCTTGCAACATGGACTTAGAAAAATCTAGGCAAGAAAGAAAGCTGCACCTACAAGAGCTCGAGGAGCTAAGATTGGAAGCCTACGAGAGTTCACGCATTTATAAAGAAAAGACCAAGGCTTTCCATGATAAGAACATTTTGAGAAAAGAGTTTCATGTGGGAGAAAAGGTGCTTTTGTTCAAATCTAGACTAAAGTGGCATCCAGGTAAGTTGAAGTCTAGGTGGGAGGGTCCTTTTGTTGTTACTAATGTGTTTCCCTTTGGTGCTATTGAGATACAGGATATGACGGGCACCACCTTCAAGGTGAATGGACATTAATTGAAGCATTATCACAAAGGAATGGAGGGAACAAGGATGGAGAGTATGGACTTGTACCAAGCAATCTACCCGACTTAGAGGGGAGTCCATTCTTTATTTTTTTTTCCTTTGTGTACATACATTTTGAGTTTCTCGCAATTTGCTTTGTTAGTTGTAAGTAGCACTTCTCTTAAGTTTTTCCTATGCATTGGAGGAATCATGAAGTGAGAAAATTATTTAGATCATTGAGTCATGGATATCATGCCTTGGTTAGTTCTCAACTTGCATATAGTTATTGGTTGGTGAAGGATTCTAATATTAGATTGAGCATGATTGATATTGTTCCTAGAGAGGACCACTCATTGCCTACCACATATCAATTTTTGTGTGATGAACATTCATGTTTTGGAACTTTAGAACTTGCTCATTTCCTCTTTGGAATCATAGGGGTATATGATACATGGAATGGTAGAGCTATTCATCATGATCTTTGCTAGTCTTCTTTTCATTTGCACAATCATCCTCTTTTGCTATTTTTGCTCTATTCTTTTCCTCTTAAGTTGATTAAGGACTTGATGAATTAGTTGCTTGAGATGGACAAAATCTTAGGTGTGGGGGAAAAGGAATCAGCCTTGGATGAAATGAGTTCAATGTTGACATAAAGGCAGTGAACAACTCAAGGAATGGAGTTGTGAAGTTTGAATTCCAACTCTACATGATATGAGAATGCGCAAGAGTCTCTTGGATTTGATTTGGACCTAGAATTAGGAATTTGAAGGCTTCAAAGCTAAATGCAAGGTAGTCTCCAAGAACTATGTAGTGTCTTTATTTACATTCGAAAAAAAAGAAGAAAAAAAACAAAAAGAAAAAAAAACAGAACAAAGCAGAAAAAAAAGAAAAAAAAGAAAAAAAATGGAATAAGTGCAATTCAATCTCTTGGAGTCAATCTTGGAGCGAAACTATTGTGCTGAAGCTTGAAGTAAGTCCAAGTCTCCTGAATCTGAACATTACAGCTGTTGAAAGCAAATTCCGAGCCAATTCCGTGCCAAATCAGAGAATTAGCCATCCTTCCTTTAGAAAATCAATGCCCCAACCTTCCTTGAGGCTATTGAATTAGTAATGGATGAAGAAATTGGAAATTGAGGCATTCAAAGTTGAGAAAGTGGGAGAGGACAGCTTGTTGGAAAAATCTTTCAGCACTTGTAGGGTTGCTGTAATTGAAAAAAAATGTTGTATTGTTGGCACAGAGGAATTCAGAATTTTAGCTACTGATCACATCCTGATCGGTCCCCAGACCGATAAGGGAGGTTCCTGATCGATCCCCAGACCGATCAGGGAGCGTCCAGACCAATCAGGGGTCACTCAGTCCGATCTGTAGCTGTCCAGAGCGGTCGGAAGAACTGTTACATCACAACCCTCCACTCAGATCTGGCATGGAAATTGATGGAGATATCTTGCAAGCAATCTCGGCCACTCATCAAGGGAAATCAAGGGTGGAATGGAGAGGTAGAAAATGAAGCTAGGGCAGCCAAAGGAGGGGATTCGGATCTCATCCACAAGGAACGGAAGTAGGAGGCGATGGAGAAGGAATCTGCGATTCTGAGGGGTTCCTCTGAGGATTGACAGCTTGGCCGAGCCTTCTACTTCGACTCCACAGTCCATTCCATCCTCTACTCCGGCTGAGAAGCAATCAGCTTTATCGGAGCGGAGTTTCTCCCACCGAACACAAATTTTCTGCTTCCTTTTCAGTTTTCCTTAGTGTTTTCTGCTGTAGAACAAGATTTTGCATTCCCCTTTTATTTGTCTTTGAATTCCTGCTATTTTCCAGCTTTGAATTGTAGTTTCCTTCTTAATTTCGAATTTCCAGCTTAGTTCATTGTTTCTACATTTCATCTTTCATAGAAATTAGTTCATGCTTTCAATCTTTCACTATTTGCAAGCAACGTGTTTGTTGAATGGTTTGAAATGAATCTATGCTTGATGATGGAATAGATTGTCATTTAGTTAGGATCTCTAGATAAACTCCTGCTGAAATTTTCTTAGTTTTAAGCGTTCTTTCGCTGTTCAAATCAATTAGTTAGCTTGATCTTTTAAATTTGAGTAGTGAAGACTATTAGGTAGAAGTTTGTAGTTAAGTTTACTTGTTTTGTTAATTGCAACCCCAAAAGAACATGCTTTGTTTACCCAGTTTTTATATTTCTGCAATTTACTATTTTTCATAGACCGAAAAAGTGCGTGCATCATATCGGGTCCTTGAGAGACGATTCGGTTCAACTACTACTACATAATTACTTGAACGAGAAAACTAATTGAAACCGTAACGCGACTAAATCCGGTTATCAACTAGTCATCAAGAAATACCTCTGTCTTGACGACAGGGATAGTCCGCCTTCCAGTGTCCAGTTTGCTTACACGTGAAGCACTTGCCTTTCGGCTTCTTCACGCTAGTCCGATGTCCCTGCGATGTTGCTGCCTTCTTGAACCCTCCTTGTTTCTTCTTCTTCCTGCCTTTCGGCACAGAAGCAGTAACCCTTTGAGTCACTAAGGCCTGTGAACTCTGACGAAATAGCCCCTCTGCCGCCTGGAGTTCTCCATGGAGTTCCCCCAACATATACTCATGCTTCTTCATGTTATAGCTCAGCCGGAACTGTACAAAACTCCTAGGCAGAGATTTGAGTGTTATATCGACCTGGGATTCCTCGTCGATTTGTCCTCCAAGAACCTCAATCTCATTGAGGAGGGTCATCATCTTCAAGACATGATCCCTTACGGGTTTCCCTTCGACCATAGTGGTCGTCATCAGATTCTTCATCGCCAGCTGCCTAGCGGCACGACTTTGGTGCCCGAAGAGCTCCTTAAGGTTCATCATCATGTCACAAGCAGTGGGCATGACCTGATGCTGATGTTGCAATACATTCTACATGGATGCTAGAATGTAACAACGCATCATCTCATCTGCCTTAACCCATTTCTTGTAATGCTCCCTCTGCTCTTCACTAGATCTATCGCTAGGCCTATCAGGACATTTTTCGGTGAGTACAAATTTGTACTCTTCAGCAGTAAAGATAATGCCAAGGTTTCTCTTCCAGTCAATATAATTGGCTCCAGTAAGTTTATTCTCCTTAAGTATTGTTGCTAGTGGGTTAAAGGCCATTTTGAAAATCCTGAGAATCACAACATACACTACTTTAGAATTCGAAAATAAATTGATTCCTCAAAACAATAAATTTTTGAAATCAACCAACACCCCTACACACCGAGAATTTCGCATGCCACGATGGTGTGGACGTATACGAATTTCTACATTCGTAAGAGGAGGTTTTATCCATTAATCTTACTATCTCGTCAACCTAATTTTTTGACAAGTAAGATTAATAGTTGGTAAACTTCGACCCTGCAAAATAATAATAGTGACTCCGATGGGGAGGATACTATTATTCGCATCTAAGTGTTTACCATTCCATGACACTAAGAAAATCATTTCCGATTATGTGTCTTCCGATGGGGAAGTACAGACACTTTTTAATAATTTTCTATATTCTTTTCCGACCCAGTGATCCACAGAACAAGTCCATCCGATGGGGAGGAAGGCACTCAGAGCTGACGCGCAAACTTGTTCGCATCACTTATCGTATTGTAATGGAAGCCATGGGACCCTTAGTGTCTCTCTCCAACTTAGTAATTTATTACGAGGAATTTTAACTAGCACGCACTCAACAAGCACATAACCAACATAATGAAAAAGAAAATCCTAGATTTTCCAACTTTTCATGGTCTTGGTCTCCAATGCGCCTCTAGTCGTATTATCACCTCGTCTGCTCCTCCCATCCTTTTGCGCAAGCCACCTTGAGGAATCTTCGAGCCGAAATGACTGGCTAATTATTTACATCATCGATCCTATACTCTACGAAGGAGTGTACATGAAAACTAGATCGAAAGTAAAATAATAAGCTCGGCTAAACATGTGCCGTATTTAATTTCAAAAATCAAATACTACCTAGCCTGGTCAACCACGAGGATTAATTAATTTACAACAATTGCATAAACATTCACACACATCAAATAATTGTCCATGATAAGTTGAAATCCAGTGCCTGCAACATAATGTTAGCCTACGCACATCGACATATCATCCAGCAAAATATAATGTATGAAAAATGCAAAAATTAACCAAATCTAAACACACAAAACTGAAAACCTCAGCTCTGATACCAATTATTGGGTATGGCTTGGCGAGTTTCCTTAGTGAATACTTAGTCGTCCTTGAGAGACCAATCCATGTCTACGGATCAAAAATTAATCCGAATGGAGACCCGTCTCCCAACGACCATCTTGTCGTCGTATCGTTTGGTACGAATTACAACTCGGTTAATCACAAAGATTGAGCCTTGTAATTCTCCTTACCGAACGACCTCAGAAAAGGTGACGAGTGTATCAACGGTTGTTGTGTTTACGGTTGGGGTCCAATTAATTAATTATTAGCAATGATTCGCAATCAAAATAATTAATTAAAACACATGAAATGATGAGACTAATTATCATGGCACAAAAGAATATAAGGAGCTTAGGGAGAGATTTATACCTTCCCTTTACCTCGCAGCCTTCTACCTTATGTCCCTTCCCTTCCCCGGCGTCGTGTGGGTGACGAGCTACCGAGAACCGAGATCACCAAGTCCACCAAGACCTTCTCCCTAGATTGCACAAACCCTAACTCCAACAGTTAGAGTTGCGCCGGCCACCAAGACCACCTCACCTTGCCGCCGACCACCGGAGGAAGGTCGCCACCCTCACGTCAGCCCAATGGAGGAAGAGAGGAAGACGGAGAAGAGAATGAAGATAGAGGAGAGCTCTTCTTCTTCCACAACAAAACCCACCGCCGGCTTTTCTCCTCACCTTTCTTGACGCCAGCGCCTTGCGCCCTAGCTCCCTGCCACCGGCGTCTCCCAACCTCCTCAAGGTTGCTCCTATTAGTTGGAGCCCTAGAGCCAATTATGTGATGATTGACTAGGGACATTTTGTATCATATTCTATCATTAATAAAGGCATGTTTGGTTATTATACTTACTTTATTCTTGTGCTAAATAACTAAGTATAATAATGTCCTTGAGTAGTAGATTCTTATCTATATTATATCGATTGGTTGAATCGATAGTGAGATAATGTAGAGAACACTACACTAAACCATTCCTAGTAAAGCATTAATATTCAAGGACAATATTAATGCATGGAGACTAGCATGTAGGTCAATTGATGACTTGAGCTCACAAGTCATGGATATGTGATATCAAGTTGACACATGGGTATACATTAGAGAATGTGTACTGAATTGACCCACCATGAGAAAGTTTCATAGGTTGGCATATGAGTGTCATAAACTTTCACATGTGACTATTAGTATGAATAGTCCTTAGACCCGAAGTCACTACGGTTCCCTACATAAGGAGATATGTACTTTGGTATCGTCAAACGTTACCCGTAACAGGGTAGACTATAAAGGCAATCACTAGGTATGTGCTGAATTATCCGGAGGGAGTGATATCTGTGGGCCCCTTATCGAGTAGGACTACTAAAACGCATGGTCATGTTCAAATGAGTCAATATGAGATATTGAGCTTATTTGTTTGAGTGAGTCTACTCGGGGATCAAGAAACACATAGATTGATCGAGGATGACACGGTCTATGCCTCATTGGTTAATCTAGATATCAAGGATAGAAGGACAAGGTCATACATTATCATAGTCATGGAGGATTAGTCGGATCTCGACTTTTCTTGTTACTTGGGTAGCAATGATGCATTGCTAGATGCTGCTCATTGCGTATGTGTCTAAAGCATTTAGGCACATTGCCAACGTCATGAGAACCTATTGGGCCACATACTAAGGACATGATGCTTCGGGAGTTCAGGAGCTTGGGATAGTTGCTCGGGAGACTCGGGTCGGGAGCTCAAGTTAGGAGCTCAGGGACTTGGTCGAGAGCTCGGGCTAGGAGCACGAGAGACTTGGTCAGGAGCTCGGGTCGGGAGCTCGGCAGATTGGGTCTGGAGCTCGGCAACTTGCTCGGGAGTCATGGTCGGGAGCTCGGGTCGGGAGCTCGGCGGCTTGCTCGACAGACTTGGTCGGGAGCTCAGGGACTTGCTCGGGAGACTTAGTCAAGAGACTTGGTCGGGAGCCCGAGAGGCCCGGTCGGAATTGCAGGAGAAATTCATTAAAGTGTTTAATGAAGGAAAGAGAAAAGTCTTTCTTCATTGGATGAAGAGAAGGTGAAGAGTCACATGAAAAGATGTGTTCTTTATTAGCTTTAATGAAGGGAAGACAAAGAGACAAAAGACTCTTCATATTCATGGGATGAGTATAAAAGAGGGTCTAGTCATTTTGAATGAGGAGTGAGAGTTTTTCCTTCTTCCCTTCCTCACGTCTTCCTCTTCTCCCTCTTGGCTGAAACCCCTTTTTGGTTCTTGGTGGTCTTGTGAACTGCCTCAAGTTGCTAGCACAACTAAGGTAATTCTTCTCGAAGTTGAGAGATCGTGTCCGTGTGGATACGAATAGAGGCATGGACACTTGAACATGTAAGAGATCCGGCGCATCTTGGACGAGCGGGATAATCGAAAGGGCACGCTCCAACGGTATACACTTTAGATAGATCTATTAGATAGATAAACATCATACGAGTTTTCTTTCGCATGGATCGCTTAAGGGATCTTGTTTCTACTGCGTTTTATGTTTTGTTACTGGGAGATCCCAACAGCTCCGACCACAAACTGAAGAGGAGAAGAATCTCCTCTCCTTTGCGCCAACTACCAAGAGAAGAAGAAGGGAGGAGGATGAAGAGAAAGTCTCTTCTTTCCTTAGTGTCGTCGGTTGCCCAAGGAGAGAGAAGGAGAGGGAGAGAAGAGAGAGAGCCTAAGGCTTGTTATGTGGTGGATCACCTTTGGTTTCATGATCCCATGGGGTATTTATAGGGCTAAGAAAGGGACCAAGAGGAGGAGTTGGATCTTGGCCCACTAATCGATCTAAACCCGATCCATTAATTAAGATCCATTCCACTAAAGGATCTTAATTGAACTTCCTCACCAACCCCCATATTTTTATATAGGCTCCACATATTATGAGTCGTCTATCCCCCCATATTTAAGATATCGAATGCCCGTTAATTAATTTAAATTACTAGCAATTTAAATTAATCAACTTCTAGATCCTTGATTAGTATCACTCAACCTTATCATCATATTGGATCAAATCCACCTGTAGGGTTTATCATGATGAACCTTTTAAGCTCATTAAGGGGGCATCATCATCCCGACTCAGTAGGACACGGATTCCATCAATAATCAATGGCACACCATATAATTAATATTATATCCCAACTTACCGGGCCTATCGATCTAACAGAATAGATCTCGCCCATTGGTAAATCAAAGAAATAATAATTAATAATATGTGCCCATTATTATATCGGGATTTAGGGATCATAGTCCATAATAAAATCTTAGATCCTATCCAATTATCAAACCAGTACAAATTGGATAACCTCTGGTTTTGGTCCTGCTCAATGTACTCGAAGTACACTAGTGTAATTCTATGGTCAAGACCAACCACACCTAATTACACTACAACCATCCTGATGGTTTGTCCAATTTTATCTCGGCTGTGAGCCTTTGCTTATACTAGGCAAGGAACTGATAACATGATCTTCTGTATGTCACCACACACCATGTTATCTACAATGCAAAGTTAAGGACTTTATGCATGTACTAATATAAACAAGCACCTAGTGTTGTTGTGATTCTCTTTTCAAAATAAAGATGATCTTATAAAAGAGCAAATCTTTTAGTATACACATCTATCATGAGGTACGTAGCTTCCATGGGTTGGCAAGTTTCTACAGAAGGTTTGTTAAGAATTTTACCACTTTAGCTGCACCCTTGACCGAAATTGTTAAAAAGAATGTTGGATTTCGTTGGGATAGTGAACAGGATTCAACCTTCAACTCACTTATGGAGAAATTAAGTTCTGCACCATTACTTGCATTACCTAACTTTGCTAAAACTGTTGAAAGTGAGTGTGATGCATCAGGAATAGGTATTGGAGTTGTGCTAATACAAGAAGGTCGACCCCCTTGCTTATTTTAGTGTGAAATTGAGTGGAGCAGCTTTGAGCTATCCCACTTATGACAAAGAGATGTATGCATTGGTGAGGGCTTTGGAGACTTGGCAGCATTACTTGTGGCCCAAGGAGTCTGTCATTCACACTGATCATGAATCATTAAAGCACTTCAAGAGCCAAAGTAAGTTGAATAGACGTTATGCGAAATGGGTGGAGTTCATTGTATTATTTCCTTAGGTGATCAAGTATAAACGAGGTATGGAAAATACTATTGCAGATGCTTTATCTCAAAGGTATTTCTTGCTCTCTACTTTGAATACTAAATTGTTAGGATTTGAATACATTAAAGATCTATATTCTAAAGATCCTGACTTTGGAAATGTATTTGAAGTTTGTGATCATGCTGCATTTGGGAAGTTTTATAGGCATGAGGGATTACTATTTAAAGTTAATAGGTTATGTGTGCCTAACTATTCATTGAGGGAATTATTAGTCCAGTAAGCCCATGGTGGGGGACTAATGGGACATTTTGGAGTGAGAAAACCCATAGATGTTTTGTTAGAGCATTTCTTTTGGCCACATATGAAAGGAGATGTTGTCAAATTTTGTGAGAAGTGTATCATATGTAGTCAAGCAAATTCTAAATCTTTACCTCATGGGTTGTATACTCCTCTACCAATTCCTAGTGAACCTTGGGTTGATATTTCTATGGACTTTATTGTAGGTTTACCAAGGTCAAAATGAGGTATGGATTCTATTTTTGTGATCGTAGACAGATTTTCTTAAATGGCTCATTTTATTCCTTGTAGGAAAATAGATGATGCTAACCATATTGTTGATCTCTTTTTTAAGGACATTGTACAACTTCATGGAGTGCTGAAAAGAATAGTTTCAGATCGTGATGCAAAGTTTCTAAGCTACTTTTGGATGACACTATGGGGCAAGTTGAGAACAAAGTTGTTATTTTATACAACGTGTCATCCACAAACAGATGGACAAACTGAGGTAGTAAATCAAACCTTAGCTACTTTATTAAGAGCTATCATTCAAAAGAATTTAAAAGGTTGGGAAGAATGGTTACCACATGTTGAATTTGCATATAATAGATCTATACATTCTGCTACTAAGTGTTCACCTTTTGAAGTGGTATATGGTTTCAATCCGCTAACTCCTTTAGATTTATCACCTTTGTCTATCTCTGAGCATGCTAGTTTGGATGGTACAAGGAAAGCTGAATTTGTGAGGCAAATGCAAGAGAATGTAAGGATGCAAATTGAAAAGTAGACTGAATAATATGCTATGCAAGCCAACAAGGGACGAAAAAAAATAATCTTTGAACCTGGTGATTGGGTTTTGGTTCATATGAAAAAGAAGAGATTTCCTGCTAAACGTCGTACTAAGTTGCATCCAAGAGGCCATGGACTATTTCAAGTCATGGCGTGAATCAATGATAATGCCTACAAGCTTGACTTACCAGGTGAGTATAATGTGAGTTCCACATTTAATGATTCTGATCTCTCTCCCTTTGATGTAGGTAATCAAGATTTGAGGACGAATCTTTTTGAGGAGAGGGGGAATGATGGAGTCAAAAGAAGTGAACAAGTTTCCCAACAAGCTAACGATATGGATCATGCTCAACCCACTCTAGAGGATGTTGATGATCCGTTATGCATCAAAAGAGGCCTAATTTCAAGGGCTAAGGCTAAAAAGATGAAAGAAACACATAATGTGCTAATTGAAGATGTGAAACCCAAAGCTACCATTGAAGAAGATTTGACTAAGAGCAAGTTGTTGGATCGAGAGAAAACGATAGAGGGGGGGGTGAATATCGTAAATCGTTTCGGATTTGGATTTGGAGAGAGAATGTACAGCGGAAAATTAACATGAAAACCAAACGCAAACACAGGGATTTACTTGGTTCGGAGTCGCGGTCGGCTCCTACTCCAAGGCCCACGGTCCTTGACCGTTCACTGCGGGCAATACTATAATCGCGCAAAATCTTACAAGCAGTTGTACAGAAGTAAGTGCAGTAAGAATACAATTAAGAATTGACTCTTCGTTACCGACGCCCGGTGTAGATCGTTCTTCGGTGCGTAGGATCGTCGTCGGCGCTAGAATCTCGAGATGGAGGATTTCTGGAGCAGAGCGCCTGAGTTGAAGAGCGTATTGGCGTTGGAAAACTTGTTCTTTGAAGCCTTGGGGTTGAGGGGCTATTTATAGCCTTCTGGGGCGCCCTGAACGTTGGGGGTGCCCCCCCCCCCCACGTGTCAGCTGATCCGAACAAGTCTCGGTCAACCCTTATCCCACTTGAATAGGGATGAGATTTGACTGGGGGCGCCCGGGACGCAGGGGGCACCCGGGTTGACTCGATCCACTGGCTTCTCGCTGGCTTGACTCTATCCGCTTCGTTGGCTTGAGCCCGGGGCGCCCGGGGCGCCCGAGGCATCAGGGGCGCCCGGGAGCACGGGGGCGCCCGGGAGCACGGGGGCGCCCGGGAGCACGGGGGCGCCCGGGAGCATGGGGGCGCCCCCCAGTGAGCTTCCGAAATGTTCTCTTGCTTTACTTGTTTTGCTTTGACCTTAGGGGCGCCCGGGACCTCCGGGGCGCCCTACTCAGCTGCTGCCTCTCTCCCTTGAGGCGTTCTGAGCTGCAGAGACTCGTTCCTTTGGTCCTGCATCTAGGGTTAGTTGCAAATACAATAAAACAAGAATATGTTATGATTATACAGCCTTAGCTGTCTTGGTTCTAACTTTGGGTCTCCAAAATGGAACCCTAGGTCGAACCGACGCCTACTGTTCCCTCGACGGGGAACGCGTCCTCACCTACTCCTCTAAGGAGAATTTACCTGTTGCCAACCGGCACCTCCGGTTGGACTTTTGCCCAGCAGTCCTTCGCCAGGTGCCCAGCTGTCCTTCGCCAGGTCTTAAGTTCCAAGCAGTCCTTCGCCAGGTGCCTAGCAGTCCTTTGCTAGGGCTTTGTATCCTGGCATTCCTTCGCCAGGTGCCTAGCAGTCCTTCGCTAGGGCTTTGTGTCCTGCACACTTAATGAGCATGTTAGATAAACATAACATCTTAACTTTTGAACCCTTTGCCATTATCAAAACACAGGTTCGACTTGGGTGCTGTCTGCACCAACAATCTCCCCCTTTTTGATTTATGGCAACTCAATTCAAAAAGTTAAGTTAATCAAGACAGTTGATATAACAGTTTAGTTCCCTCCCCCTGGAAGGAATCTCCCCCTTGGTTTTTCAAGGTTTCGTGGGGTTTAAAAAATTTCTAAGTCAAAATGATGGAATTTATTTTTCAAAACTTAGAACATTTTTCAAACGAAGTTTTAGAAAACTTAACCAAAATTTGGTTAGTCACTTTGGAAAATTTATGCTTAGAAAAAATTTTCCAGTCAAAAGATTTCTAAAACATTTTCTTAAGTTTTAAGTTCTAAAAAAAAATTTCAATCTCTTTAGTGCTTTAGAGGCTTTACATTTAGAAACTTTTCTATTAGAGAAGTTTAGAAATAAGTACGTAGAGATTTTTGAACATAGCTTATGTTTATGTACTTAGAAAATCCTTTTGAAAACAGCTTGGGTCAAGTACTTAGAATCAATTTTGAAAACACTTTAGATCAAGTACTTTTGAAAACAGCTTGGGTCAAGTACTTAGAATCAATTTTGAAAACACTTTAGATCAAATACTTTTGAAAATAGCTTGGGTCAAGTACTTAGAATCAATTTTGAAAACACTTTAGATCAAGTACTTTTGAACCAGTTTTGAAAATAACTTAATTATTTTAAAACAATTTTGAAAAAGAACTTAGAGTAAGTACTTTTAAATAGTTTTGAAAAAAAACTTAGCTTAAGCTTTTTGAAGAAAGGATAAAGTTTAAATTTTGAAAAAAAAAATTTAAAGCTCTTCTCTCCTTTCCTATCTCTCCCCCTTTGCCATATATCAAAAATAAAGCAATAGCAATAAAAATAAATTGCATGACAAAAGAATAATGTGTTGTACTGAACCAATTCAAGATATAAACTGAACCAAAGCAATTTCAATTATCTCTTTAGGGTCCTGTCTAACCCATTTAGCTACTTACTAACTGTTATAAACAATAGTTTTTGCTAGGGTTAGTCAGGTTAAGTGTTCTGTTGAAGTTAGATTTTCTAAACTTGACACTTAACCTGATTGCTATTTAATTTGTATTTAGTGCCCCAATTACTGCAGATGCACTGATCTACATCTTGAATTAAGGCAAAGACCTAAGCATCTCAACCCATTCTAGGTTATCAGTCAAAAGTACCCTAGGTGCTTATGAGATGCTGGCTTCTAAATCTATAGGTGCATGCAGTTCTAGGGTTAGGGCCTAGGCTAAGTCCATTTTGCGAAAAGGCCCTAGTTTTGAAGGGGGTAGTTTTTTTTAAATAAAACTAAGTCAAAAAATTATTAAAGAGAAAAAGTTAAAAAGATTTTTCAAACTAATTAAAAGCTGATTTGAAATCAAGTAAAGCAGTTTTAAAATTGTGTTAGAAACTGATTTTCAAATCAAGTGAAGCAGTTAAAAAGACAGAAAAATAGAGTAAACCTATTCTACTATGCATAATCCTAACTGCCTTCTTAGTGAGTTGAACTCAGACTCAAGTAGGGGTTTGGTGAATATGTCAGCTAAGTTAGATTTAGAGTCTACATGCTTAAGGACTATCTCACCCCTAGCTACATGATCTCTTACGAAGTGGTGTTTAAATTCTATGTGTTTAGTTTTGGAATGTTGGATTGGGTTTTTAGTTAGATTAATTGAGCTTATATTGTCAATGAAGACCTGAGTTTAGGTGTAGTTGAGCTAGAAGACCTTAAGAGTGTGCATCATCCATAAAAGTTGTGCTACACACTCTCCTAAGGCAACATACTCAGCTTCAGTTATGGATAGAGCTACACAGTGTTCTTTTCTGCTGCACCAACTTACTAGATTATTTCCTAACAGTTGGCAGCTTCCACTTGTACTCTTTCTATCTAATTTACAACTGGCGTAGTTAGAAACCGAGTATCCTGACAGGTCAAAGGTTGAGGTCCTAGGATACCAAATCCCTACATTTAGGGTGCCCTTAACATATGTTAGTCTTCTTTTTAGGGCTGCTAAGTGCGTTTCCTTAGCACAGGTTTGGTATCTAGCACACATTCCTACAGCAAAAAGAATATCAGGTCTGCTGGCTGTGAGGTACAGTAGACTCCCAATCATACTTCTATAGAGTTTAAGGTCTACTGGTTTACCATCAGGGTCACTATCTATTTTTTACGTTTGTGGCCATGGGGGTACTTATGCTTTTAGAGTTATCCATTTTAAATTTCTTTATTAATTCTTTAGTATATTTGGATTGATGGACATAGTTTCCATCCTTAGTTTGTTTAATTTGTAACCCTAGGAAAAAGTTGAGCTCGCCAACTAAGCTCATTTCAAACTCATTTTCCATTATTTTCACGAATTCTTTTAAAAAATTAGAGTTGGTGGACCCAAAGATTATGTCATCGACGTAGATTTGGGCAATAAAGATTTCTTTTCCTAAGGTTTTAATGAATAGGGTTGAGTCAATTTGTCCTTGTTTAAATTCTTTAGAAATTAGATAAGTTGATAAGCGTTCATACCAGGCCCTAGGTGCTTGTGTTAGTCCATAAAGTGCTTTAGTGAGTTTCTAAACATGGTCAGGTCTTTCTAAGTCCTCAAAACCAGGGGGTTGTCCTACATAGACTTCTTCCTTAATGAATCCATTTAGAAAGGCTGACTTTACATCCATTTGGTATAGTTTGAATCCTTTATGTGATGCAAAGGCTAATAACATCCTAATGGACTCAAGTCTAGCTACTGGGGCATAGGTTTCGTCATAATCTAACCCTTCTACCTGACTGAATCCTTTTGCTACTAAGCGGTCTTTATTTCTGACTATCTCTCCTTGATCATTTAACTTATTCCTAAAAACCCATTTTGTTAGTATTATGAGATAAGTGTCCTAAGGCAATCGCCTTATGAATGTAATCATTTATTTTAATAAATGAATATTCACTATTTGAGTATACATGTTTGTGTATTTGATTGAGATCTTAAACTCATTTACTGAATGTCCGCAATACAATTCACAGCATGAGAGAATTTGTGATGAATTCACAACTAGTGATTATCTCTACATGTGCAATTGTGAAGTATTGAAATTGTCCCTAGTCGATGAATTGATAAATACGGACACTATCAATTCTGTTGAGACTAGCATGGATTATTCTCTAATCAGCTGATTCTCACTGACTGGTGACATTGGGATGTCCGGAGATAAACATGAATGCTAGTTAAGAGAACTAGTTCATTGGAGTGACTGGCTATAAAACTTCATATGGTAGTCTACATATAGACATGCCAATGAAGTTCTTACTGTAGCTTAAGTGCGATGTTCCTTTGACTTGTGGTGTTCAAGTCATCTTGGTCATAAAGACTTATACTTTGACATCTTAAGCAAGCATCTCCAAGGAGGTGTGGACCCAGGATGATTGGGTATAAGCCGAAGTGCCCGAAGATGTTTGAACAGCCTACAAAGGATTCACCACTCCTTGCGAGGAGATGTATACCCAAGGCCTATCATCGGATTGTTACTCAAAGCCTCTGGCCAGAGCATCACATGTTCCGAGTATGAATCTCTCAGAAACATGAGAGTAATTAGAATCCGTTGGACGAGAAATACATTACTTGGGCTAGGTGTGACGTAGTCAGCCTAGTGGGGACTGACACACATAGACCGTGTCCTGAACCAAGTGGGTATAAGATGGTGAAGGGAATGAGGCACGATTCATTAAAGCTGCTGAAGGGTTTCAGAATAGTTTCTGAGGTCAACCGTTGATCTTTCGATTAGTTGGGGATCATGATGTACTACTAGGTGCCACTCATGATCGTTCTATAATTGGTTAATTATAGACGACCAACATAAATCGAAAGCCTATTTAGTCACACGCACTACGAGTGATCCGAGGGATTTAAAACGAGTTGAAAATTGAATTTTCCGATCAAGAGAGATATGTCGAATCTGAATTTTTTCAGAGACGCATGGAAGCATAAAATGGCTAAGTCTTTTGAAGACTTATTGAATGAATTAAATGAGTTTAATTCGTGAGATCGTGGCTTGGGTTTAGCCGGCCAAAGAGGGTCCCCACCCTCTTTGTTTGGTCGGCCAAAATAAGAGGGAAGAACCAAATTGTTTGGTTCAAATTTATAAAATAAACCGCGCGTGGTTTGTCTTATAAAATTATAGATAAAGAAATTTGTATAAAGAAATTTATATAAAGAAATTTATATAAAGAGATTTATTTTTCATGGAAATTAAAATAAACCTTGGATTGGTTTATTTTATTTTATAAAATCAATTATGAATTGAATTTCCATGATAATAAAAATTTATATAATAAATTTCTTGTGTAAATTTATTCCATAATAATAGGGGAGACATGGTTGTTTTTATTATAAGTTAAGTTATAATAAAAACTTGGCATAACTGAATAATTCATAGAAAATTTATAAGATAAATTTCTTATGAAAACTAATTCCGTTAAAAGGAGACTTGGCGATAAAGAGGCTACTATATAAAGGCACCAAGGCAAGGCTTGGAAATCAATTCAAGTGATCAAGGATTCTTGCCTAGCCTCTCTTCCTCTCCTTCTCTCCCTCTCCCTCTAGGGTCGGCGCCCTCTCCATCCCCCTAGAGGCCCTCCTTTTGGTTGCCGTGAGCTTCCACCACCACGAAGAGGCCGAAGAAGAAGAAGAAGCGGGCGCGACTCCTTCCTTCCTCCCGGAATCTTGATTCCGTTCTTCGTTTGGTGGTTAGTCTTTCCATCTCTCTCTTGGTATTCTTGTCGTGCCTTTGGAGAATCTAGTAGTTCTTGGCGGCATGAAACTCGTGGCTTTGCGAAGTCATCCCGAAGAAAACTCGGCGTGGACGCGAATAGAGGCGGAGCTTCCAAGGGATGCTACGGTTGGATCTCGTCCCTTTCTACGAGTTACGCGAGGTATTAAGTAAATTAGTTTACTTTCTGCAAAATTTTAAATGTATGATCATGTCTCCACAACATAATGTTGCATGCTAGATACGTGGTTAAAATAATTTGAGAAATTATTTATGCTAAACCTTCCGCTGCACGTAATTAAATTTTAAAATTATGAACCCGTATCCATGTCAACATGCACCTGGTCCCAACAGTGGTATCAGAGCCGGTTAGTGTTCGACATAATCATATAATTGTTTTGCGGAAAACTTTGTCATGATCTCAATTTTGGAAAAATTTTCAATTATGGAAACTTTACAATTATTATAAATTTTAGATTTAGGAATTTCAAAGTTTGGAAATCCTCATGAAATTTCACAAACTTTTGAAATATCCTAGTTTATGAAATTTTATGATAATTGTGAAAATTTCCCATTTTTTGGAAACTTTCCAATTTTGGAAATTTCCTATTTTAGGAAATTTTCCAACTTTGGAAATACGTAAGTTTTCTTTGTACCAGAAACTTACAATTATTCTGAAAACCTATTATGAAATCTCGCGATTTTAGGCACTTTCCTTCAAGAAAGTCTAGACAAATTTATGGATCATTAATTGACAATTAAAATTCAAATTGGTTTTAAATTATTAACAAAATTCTTTATTTTGGATTGAGCCTCGGGGAGCCGTCCAATTTAAAGTTAGTTGTTGTAATTTAATTTCCCATTTTGAATAAAATTGTCATGTTTAATTTGGTTACGCCTCGGGGAGCGGACCAAATTGGATTTATGACAAATTTCTTTTCTTTGGGTATCTGAGCCTCGGGGAGCCACCCTTAGAAAATAATTTGTTGTAATTAATTAATCCATAAATAAAATATGTGATCAAATCTTGGAAATTTAGGATAATTTCCTTATTTGATTTAAGAGGTGATACTCTTACATATTGTTGTCTCCAAAATTAATTAGGAAAATGGTTTCCTATAGAGCTATAGAGTTTTCTTAAATAAGATTTTCATGAAAATAATATGTGGTTGAATTAAGGGAATCTGTCTCTTAATTTAATAAGATTTGATTTAGAGAAATCAAAGTCTTAAACATATTATTTTCGAAATTGATTATGACAATTTAGGAAATTGTTTCCCAAAACAATTCCTTAAATAAAGTATGAAATTGGGATTAAAAAATCCGGTTCCTAATCCAATTAATGAGACTTGATAAATTAAGTCACATACATACTTTATCAAGGAAATCGTTAGTCATGACATAATTATATGTCATGAATGTGCTTTGAAAAGAAAGGATGAGACCCAAAACCACTTACAAAATATTAAGGCTAACACCTTCCATTAATATGGTAAGAACCGGAGTTTTGTTTCTCGTTTGGGTTGATGGACACATCCATGCCCGGCTTGAACCTCAACATGTTCAATCCATGGAATTAGTTTATGATTAATATAGTTAGAGTCAGAGGTCAATCCTTAGTTTTGGTTGTTGGACACATCTAAGCCTGACTAAACGGTTGAATGAACTCCAACCATATTAAAACTATTTCTTGATTAATGGGTCAGCCTTAAGCTTGGAGCATCGATTTGTTGTGCCACAGCCAAGGTCGATGTAAAGAGAGGTGCAGTTGGGTGCTATGTATATTGTTGCATACTTGTTAATGAGTTAACAACCCAATGACTTATGCAAACATTCAATTAGTTGATAGCATAAAATGATAGTTACATATGTGTGATATGTAATCGGTATAATTACCTACCTTCATAGCTAAGAATAACTTGATGGCCACAGCCATGGTTGTTCTTATCTATGGTTGGATATCAACCTATTTGGAGATGTTCCTACGATCTCCCGAATTGATAAAAAGGGTTATTCAATTCGAAAAATAAATAGGATTTAATTAATGTATGTTGATGCATTCTTTATCATTCTTCTCACTTAAGCTCAATTTGTATTTCTAGGATAATCACTCGATCATGTCTTTTCTGAATTTGCGTTCCATTTTGGACACCAACAAACTGACTGGGCCAAACTTCATGGACTGGCTTCGAAACCTAAGGATAGTCCTAAAGGCAGAGAAGCTTGCCTATGTCCTTGAAGATCAACTTCCCGACCGTCCTCCTGAAAATGCAACTCCAGACCAATTGTTGGCCTATCAGAAACATGTGACCGATTCTGAACTTGGGGGTTGCATCATGTTAGCCGCTATGGTACCTGAGCTGCAAAAGCAGCATGAGCATATGGATGCTTATACCATCATCTTCCATCTTCATGAGTTATTTGACGAGCAGGCGAGATCCAAAAGGTTCGAGGTCTCCAGACTCCTCTTCACCTCAAAGATGCAGGAAGACACTTCTGCCTCACAATTTGTGTTAAAGATGTTGGGGTACATTGAGCGACTGAGCACACTCAGTTTTGTAATGGATCATGAACTAAGTATTGACTTAATTTTGCATTGTTTGCCCAAAAGTTATTCACAATTTGTGATGAACTATCGGATGAACAAGCTGGAGACTACCATTCCTGAGTTGCTCAACCTGCTAAAGACTGTAGAGCCTTATGTAAAGTAGGATCAGAAGATGGTACTGTTGGTTGGTTCCTCGAAGAAAGGTTCTAAGAGGAAGGCCAAAGAATAGAATAAAGGAAAGAAGAAAAAGGCCAAAAAGACTGAAAAGACACCAAAAGGCACTTGTCATCATTGTGGCAAGGAGGGTCACTAGAGAAGAAACTGCAAGGTTTATCTTGAGTCTTTGAAGAAGAAGGCATCCGATGCCCCATCCTCTTCAGGTATCTTCGTTATTGAATGTCACTCTATTTCCTCAGATACCTGGGTACTTGATACTGGGTGTAGCTCACATATATGTAATGACATACAGGGGCTAAGGAATAGAAGAAGACTCGTCAAGGGAGAAGCGAATTTGCGAGTTGGAAATGGAGCAAAGATTGCTACTATTTCCATCGGAACATATTTGCTAAAGCTCCCTACTGGACGTGTCTTAGAATTGGATAATTGTTATTTTGTTCCTTCGTTAATAAAGAACATTGTATCTATTTCATGTTTGAATGAAAAAAGTTATCATTTAACTTTTAGTAACAATTGTTGTTACGTAACTTTAAATGGCGTTTTTTATGGGACCGGAACTTTGTGCAATGGTATCTACACGTTAGATTTATCCGATGACGCTTTCAATATCGAAGTCAGCAACAAACGTGCTCGAATAGATAATTGAATAGACTCCTACACATGGCATTGTCGTCTTGGCCATATAAGTAAGAAACGCATGACCGAATTACACCGATGTGGAATTCTGGAATCATTTATGTTGGTGCAGGAAGCACCATATCGAACCTGGTTTTGATATTGGCAAAGGATTCAAAGTTAAGTTTATTTGTGATCTAACGTTGTTAACTGAGTGTGCAGAAAAAGCCTTAGCGAAGGACTACTAGGCACCTGGCGAAGGACTGCCAGTATCCAAGCCCTAGCAAAGGACTGCTAGGCACCTGGCGAAGGACTGCCAGTATCCAAGCCCTAGCGAAGGACTGCTAGGCACCTGGCGAAGGACTGCCAGTATCCAAGCCCTAGCGAAGGACTGCTAGGCAACTAGCGAAGGACTGCCAGCATCCAAGCCCTAGCGAAGGACTGCTAGGCAACTGGCGAAGGACTGCCAGCATCCAAGACCTAGCGAAGGACTGCTAGGCTCCAGGCGAAGGACAGCCTGGGACTAAAGCCCTAGCGAAGGAATGCTAGGCACCGAGCGAAGGGCAGCTCGGCATCCAAGACCTGACAAAGGACCGTCAGGCAAAAGTCCAACCAGAGGAACGGTTGGCATCAGGTAAACTCTCCCGAGAGGAGTAGGTGAGGACGCGTTCCCCATCGAGGGAACAGTAGGCGTCGGTTCGACCTAGGGCTCCATTTAGGAGACCAAAGTCAGAACCAAGACAGCTAAGGCTGTATAAACAAATATTTTATTACTTTATTGTGTTTTGGACTAACCCTGGATGCAGGACCAAAGGAAGGAGTGTCTGCAACTCAGATAGCCTCAAAGGAATGAGGTAGTGGCTGAGTAGGGCGCCCGGAGTGTCCCGGGCACCCCCAAGGTGCATACAAAACAAGTAAAGAGAAAAAGGGTTCGAATAGATGCTGGGCTGGGCGCCCCCATGCGCATGCCTCGAACCAGAAGCCATCGAAGCTAAGCAGATAACGCTTGACCCGGTCAATCCGGGCGCCCCGAGCGCTCCGGGCGCCCCGGTCAAAGCGGATCCAGAGGATCAGACGCGACCGAGAGCTCTGCGGATCAGAGGCCACGTGGGGGGCGCCCCCGACGTCCCGGGCACCCCCAGGCCCTATATAAAGGACCCTTGACCAAGGCTTCAGAACATCAATTCTTTCAACGCCTCAAAGCTCTTCTACGCTCGTGCCTTGCTCCGGAAACACTCCAACTCGAGCCGACGATGTCCCGCTGCCCCGAAAAAGTCAATACACTCCGGACGTCGGTAACGAAGAGTGCAATTCTTTATTATTATTTTCGTGCACTTACTTTGTCACCAAATTCTGTAACTATTATTGCGCCTCATATAGAATTGCCCAAAGTAAACGGTCAACGACCGTGGGCCTTGGAGTAGGAGTCTACACAGGCTCCGAACCAAGTAAAATCGACTGTGTCTTTGTGTTGTGTTTATTTTTACTTCCGCTGTGCAATTGCTCTTTACGAAATTCTGAATGATTTCCGATATTCACCCCCCCTCTATCGGTTTTCACGATCCAACAATTTGAACCCGGTTCATTTGATACATGCGAATCATGCTTAAAAGGCAAGATGACCAAATTACCCTTTTCCGGAAAAGGTAATCCAGTGGGAGAATTACTTGGTCTAATACATACTGCTGTATGTGGACCAATGTCAACTCTTGCACAAGGAGGCTATAGCTACTTCATCACCATTATCGATGATCACTCATGATTGGGGTATGTGTTCTTGATGAAACACAAATCTGAAGCTTTTGAGAAATTCAAAGAATTCAGAAATGAAGTAGAGAAACAGCTTGGCAAAAGTATTAAGATACTTTGATCCGATCGGGGTGGTGAATACTTGAGTCAAGAGTTTCAAGATTATCTTAGGGACAATGGGATATTGTCTCAATGGACTCCGCCGTATACACCACAGCATAATGGTGTATCTGAAAGGCGTAACCGAACCTTGATGGACATGGTTAGATCCATGATGAACCATGCAACTCTTCCAAAATCCTTTTGGGGCTATGCACTTAAGACAGCTGTTTACTTGCTAAACAGAGTCCCGACCAAGGTAGCCTCTACAACTCCATATGAGATATGGAATAGCAAGAAACCTCACTTAACTCACCTTAAGATATGGGGTTGTCCTGCTTATGTGAAGCGGACTGTATCAGACAAATTGGATGCTAAGTCTGATAAATGTCTATTTATTGGATACCCTAAGGAAACGAAGGGTTACCAATTCTATCATCCCTTGGAGCAAAAGGTGTTTGTTTCAAGGCATGCTGTATTTCTGGAAAAAGAATTTCTTTTACAAGAAAACAGTGGGAGTGGCATTGAACTTGATGAAGTTCAAAAAACTCCAATAGACATTATAGAGACACCTAGTCTAGACCCACAACCGATAACTCATAGTGATGAGCTATCAGTTGAACCTAAAACAACACCACCTCTTCGTAGGTCTGATAGGACACGCAATATTCCAGAGAGATACGGATTTCTCATAAGTGAATCGAACGACGTGTTACTCATAAGCGATGACGAACCTATCAGTTATGAAGATGTTCTGAAAAGTTCAGAAAGGGACAAATGGCTTGAAGCCATGAATTCGGAAATGGATTCCATGTACGAAAATCAAGTATGGGACTTGGTTAACCCACCTGAAGGGATTAAGCCCATAGGGTGCAAGTGGGTTTTCAAGAAGAAAACCGACATGGAAGGTAATGTTGTTACCTTTAAGGCTAGATTAGTGGCAAAAGGATATCGTCAGAAACAAGGAATTGATTATGACAAAACCTATTCGCCAGTAGCTATGCTTAAATCCATTCGGATGCTCCTGCCATAGCAGCTCATTATGATTATGAGATATGGCAAATGGATGTGAAAACAGCTTTCCTTAATGGAAACCTGCTTGAGGATGTATACATGATACAACCTGAAGGTTTCACATCGGTTGATAAAACCAAAATATGCAAGCTTCGACGATCCATATATGGACTGAAGCAAGCATCCAGGAGCTGGAACATCCGTTTTGATGAGACAATCAAAGAGTTTAATTTCTCACAAAATCCTGACGAACCCTGTGTGTACAAGAAGGTTAGTGGGAGTGCAGTCGTATTCCTAGTGCTATATGTCGATGACATATTGCTTATAGGAAACGATATATCAGTCTTACAATCAGTTAAAATTTGGTTGTCCAAAACTTTCTCCATGAAAGACCTGGGAGAAGCAACCTATATCCTTGGGATTAGAATCTATAGAGATAGATCAAAACGGTTGCTTGGTCTTTCGCAGTCTACATATATAGACCGAGTGCTAAAAAGGTTTAGCATGTCGGAATCCAAGAAAGGTTACCTTCCCATCAGGCATGGGATCAACCTTTCAAAGTCTATGTGTCCGCGCACAGAAGACGAGAGGATTTGCATGAATAAGATTCCTTATGCATCCGCGATAGGATCTATCATGTATGTCATGTTATGTACTAGGCCCGATGTATCGTATGCTCTGAGCGTCACGAGCAGATACCAGTCTGATCCAGGAATGGATCATTGGGCGGCTGTCAAGATAATCCTTAAGTACTTAAGAAGAACTAAGGATGTGTTCCTAATATATGGAGAAGGAGATATGGTAATACGTGGGTATACAGATGCCAGTTTCCAGACAGATAAGGATGACTCCAAATCTCAGTCTGGATACGTATTTATTTGAATGGAGGCGCAATAAGTTGGAAAAGTTCCAAGCAAGACACTGTAGCGGATTCTACCACGGAAGCGGAATATATTGCAGTTCGAAGCAGCAAAGGAAGCAGTCTGGATCAAGAAGTTTGTCTCAGAACTTGGTGTGGTTCCAACCATTGATGAAGCAATACCGGTTTACTGCGACAACAATGGAGCTATTGCACAAGCAAAGGAACCAAGGTCTCATCAGCGATCCAAACATGTGCTTCGCGCTATCATCTGATCAGAGAGATTATAAGTAGGAATGATATACAAATTGAGAAAATTCCCACTGAAAGGAATTTAGCGGATCCTTTAACTAAGGCCTTGCCTCAAAGCAAGTTTGAGGGTCATGTTAGAGCCTGTGGTATTGGATACCGTAGCGATTGGCATTAGGCCAAGTGGGAGTTTGTTAGTATATGAGAGAAGTGTCCTAAGGCAATCGCCTTATGATTGTAATCATTTATTTTAATAAATGAATATTCACTATTTGAGTATACATGTTTGTGTATTTGATTGAGATCTTAAACTCATTTACTGAATGTCCGCAATACAATTCACAGCATGAGAGAATTTGTGATGAATTCACAACTAGTGATTATCTCTACATGTGCAATTGTGAAGTATTGAAATTGTCCCTAGTCGATGAATTGATAAATACGGACACTATCAATTCTGTTGAGACTAGCATGGGTTATTCTCTAATCAGCTGATTCTCACTGGCTGGTGACATTGGGATGTCCGGAGATAAACATGAATGCTAGTTAAGGGAACTAGTTCATTGGAGTGACTGGCTGTAAAACTTCATATGGTAGTCTACATATAGACATGTCAATGAAGTTCTTACTGCAGCTTAAGTGCGATGTTCCTTTGACTTGCGGTGTTCAAGTCATCTTGGTCATGAGAACTTATACTTTGACATCTTAAGCAAGCATCTCCAAGGAGGTGTGGACCCAGGATGATTGGGTATAAGCCGAAGTGCCCGAAGATGTTTGAACAGCCTACAAAGGATTCACCACTCCTTGCGAGGAGATGTATACCCAAGGCCTATCGTCGGATTGTTACTCAAAGCCTCTGGCCAGAGCATCACATGTTCGAGTATGAATCTCTCAAAACATGAGAGTAATTAGAATCCGTTGGACGAGAAAGACATTACTTGGGCTAGGTGTGACGTAGTCAGCCTAGTGGGGACTGACACACATAGACCGTGTCCTGAACCAAGTAGGTATAAGATGGTGAAGGGAATGAGGCACGATTCATTAAAGCTGCTGAAGGGTTTCAGAATAGTTTCTGAGGTCAACCGTTGATCTTTCGATTAATTGGGGATCATGATGTACTACTAGGTGCCACTCATGATCGTTCTATAATTGGTTAATTATAGACGACCAACATAAATCGAAAGCCTATTTAGTCACACGCACTACGAGTGATCCGAGGGATTTAAAACGAGTTGAAAATTGAATTTTCCGATCAAGAGAGATAAGTCGAATCTGAATTTTTTCAGAGACGCATCGGAAGCATAAAATGGCTAAGTCTTATGAAGAATTATTGAACGAATTAAATGAGTTTAATTCGTGAGATCGTGGCTTGGGTTTGGCCGGCGAAAGAGGGTCCCCACCCTCTTTGTTTGGCCGACCACAATAAGAGGGAAGAACCAAATTGTTTGGTTCAAATTTATAAAATAAACCACGCGTGGTTTGTCTTATAAAATTATAGATAAAGAAATTTGTATAAAGAAATTTATATAAAGAAATTTATATAAAGAGATTTATTTTTCATGGAAATTAAA